>JAPYZN010003077.1:0-11675 GCA_030522865.1 Psyttalia lounsburyi | reverse complement strand
CTTGGCCAGGTACAGTCGTCCCTTTTTAGGAGACTCCCGCTCGGCAGTGAATCGTGAGATCAGAGTGCTACAAATTTTTACAAATTTTGACCGCCGGCGGCGGAAAGTGAACCCGGATCATTGGCATACCAGTCTAGCACTCTAACCACGCAGCCACTGCCGTCGGTTCTAGGTGGGAAATATATTAATGTGCAACTTGAACGGGAACCAAAACATTCGGCTCGAGATCCAATGCACACGGGGTGGAAATGTCCTATTTGCCGCCCCCGTTATACTAGCTACTATTATGAATTGCCCTCTGTCAGAAGTATTAAATCATTCAGCTACCGAGTTTATACACATTGCAACCTATCTATTAAATTATTAAATATAGTAAACAAATTAATAAGAGGGTCGCGAAATAAGAAGAGGGAAAATTTATTAAGTGTCAATGATAATTTAATTTTATAATATTTAGTACAAAAAATGAAGGAATGCTTTTTACAAGAAGTAATTGACAAAATAATAATTGGACTCTATTTTATTTGGCAAGCAAAACTAACTCAGAGGAAAAGGGGGTAAGGCCAGGCAACAGGCCGTGCGCAAGATAGCGTATTAAATAAACCAAATATCAATATAATGTTTCCACTGGATGAATTTACCACATCATCAAAATAAAAGGGGTTTGAATTTAATAGGGGACACGAAGAGAAAGGGACAAAAATGAAGTAATGAAATTGGCTCACGATTGGGGAAAATGACAGAAAAATACAAGATAATATTTCGACAAATAACAAAAGTAGGGAAGGGAGGAGAATCAATGACTCACTACTGATGCGATGGATGCCAATCTCTGGGAGGATAATCACTGCCTGTCCTTCAGTCAGTGGCAGTCCAGGGGCCCGTTGGTATCTCAAAACTGTCAGGATGGTCAGTGGTTCCACTGTAGTCCTCCAATTCTCGTTCAAAAATCCACGAACTATGAGTCGGATTCTGCAGCGCCGATTTGGGGTACGTGTCTCCGGGGCGTTCGATCCACAAGTGGGGGTGGGACGCGTTGTTCTCCCTGCGTTAGGTGGTACTTTTTATTTCCCAAACCATCTCAGCCAATCAGAGGTGTCGTAAGTAATGTCCTGGTTAATATCGGTCACTCTGATTCGGTGACACTGAATCAGAGTGTTAGCATCCTTTTCGAGAGGGAAACAGGGGGAAATACTCCCGATGGTCGAAGGCGCAATCCGTGGCCACTGCAAAACTACTTGGCGTGACGTCACTCGTACAGTGTTGTATCCTGGGGTGGGTGAAGGTCGTCGATCGTCCGTTGTCAGCGTGTGCACGGTGAGTCGTGCGTGGTGGATTAGGTAAAGGGAAAAAAGAGGGGGGGGGGGGGGGGGGGAATATTAACAGGGGGGGGGGGGGGGGGGGAGGAATATTTACATGAGGGAGAACCAACCGTGGCCATCTTAATGCAATTTTTAGGGGACAACTAGTAAACTACGATGGAAAATAACAATGATAAAAAATGCCTTGTCACAACATGTGTAGCTCAATAATACTATAAAGTGGTCCTAATCTCAAATTGTTGTTCCTACATCTATACGACATGTACACAATATGTCACTTGTGTTTTAGGTTCAACTATAATTCTTTTTTTGATGAAAATTACAAAAAATAATCCAGAAAATTCTCACATACATACGTACATACGGACTTAAATTTCTTCAAATCATTACATTTTCTTGTTTCACAACATTATAAAACATTTCCAGGTAATAAAAATGATCACTTACAAAACCTCCATTCGAAAGCAAAACCCATTCATCTTTCATACTGCTTTGGTAATGCTTTGTCAGCAAGATTTCAGTACCTAAAAATTTATGTTTTAGATACGTATGGACGTAATACTTATTCGTATAAATTGAAACTTCGGTAACAGGTCTGAATATCACACGTTTATCTCAACATTCGTCAACTCAACACAGAGACTCGACCCATTATCTGTCTACATAGACTATTTCAACACATGTTAACCTAACACACACCAACCAACACACGCTAACTTAACATACACTAGCTGAACACACGAGAAATTCAACACATATATGAGCTCAACACAACCGTAATTAATACCTACAATCAATACAGATGGTAACAGATTATCTGAATTTTGTCTTTACTTATTTGTGGGCTAAATATATTGAAAAGAAATTCCCACCTATCCAGAATGCTCTTCATCCATTAATCTCACTGTCTATCGCACAAAATGTAGCCAACTTTAAAAACTGTTGTAATCCTAACTGGAAACCGGAATGCCACGGGTCCAATTCCCGGTCTGAAAATATCTGACTTTTTCCTTCCGTTATGTGGTTGTCTTTGGATTTCTTGTATTTTGTTTCTTTGGTAGAAGGGAAATCATAATTGCAACGAGACTAGAATATGTTCGAATTCTTTTTGTTGAGTTTGTTTGTGGTGAGTCAGTGTATGTTGAGTCAATGTGCGTAGAGATTGTGTGTGTGTGGAAAGTTTGGGTGTCGAATTTGTTTGTTTTGAAGTGTTTTATGATATTTAGACACGTAACCGAAAGTTCATATCCCCAAGAATTTGTATGCAGCTATTGGTGTAACCTACCTTTAATTCGATCAAAACTTACCTGTCACCATCATTAACGAAAAGAGAGAAATTTGAATGTATTAATTCAAGAACATTTATAAAAAGTACGTAGAAAAGTAAAAATAATAAAGTCCAGTTGGTGGTTAGGAGAGATTAGTTTATTACACGTAAGAGTATGATACTGATAATGTACAAGTGGTCTCTCAGTTTTCGTATAGGAAAGAATGGTCAATGGTAAATAAGAGAAAAGCCAATTACTATGAAAAAAAATTTGTCTCATCAAAATCACCTGTCGGTCGTTTGCGATAATCCCCCATTTCTTGGCTACTGGCTGGCACATCATTAGAGCTATGTGAAGACGTTAATGCATAAAACGTACTCCCAGCTACAATCCTCAAATCTGGAAAAGTTGACGTTGACTCTTGTTTTTGATTAGATGTTGATAACGGTAGAACTCTTCGATAGCTTCTGAATTGTGCAGTCGGCACCGGTACATCGTGAGTCCGTGCGCCTAAAAATTTGAGATATTTTCTATCCAAGCTAGCTCCTCCAATTTCGTGATTCTTGGCACTAGCATTCTTCCTTCCAATTTTTTTTAAAGAACAAAAAGCTTTGTCGGTTCTCGCTTTTGATTCTAAAGCAGTACTTTTAAGCTTCCCTCTACATTCACTGTCACTGTCATCAGTTTCACTAAATAATCCGCTAGTTCTATTATAATTATCAGCTCCGAGTGTAGCTTTATTAATTGAATCTAACCAAAAGATCAAAGAGTCTTCTGTATCAGCAGCGAAATAAAATACAGTTCCAGTATGATAAACTTTGAATGCAAACTTTCGAGATTTTACTTCTGGAGCTTGAGAAGCTGTGAAACCTGACAGAACAATCAGACAATCTGACTTAACACTTTCAGGGTTCTCAAATCTGTAGAGAGAAGATTCCTTCAGCACAAACCATGATCTTGCCCAAGCTCCTCCGGCACCTCTACTTCGATATATCAACCAACCCTCCAATTCTCCTGCCCCGATATCTTTAACGGAAACATTTCGTCTTTTCGCCAGTAAAACGTTTTGCTTTCTATTGCTCCTAGGACTATCCGATGCTAATCTTATTGTGCTATGAAGTCCAATACTCCGCGCCATCATCATAGCTCTATTAACAACACCTTTCTCACTATGCCTATCCTTCTCTAATGGTCGCGGTTTCAACTCAGATATTTGGGTTGAATATTTAATTCCGTCCGGTGAACTGGCAGTATGGGCCATCACTTCCAAATGACTGTCAACTATTAAAGCCTTCCTGTTTCCAAATTTCTCAGTAAATAACTCATATCTGTCCACCACAGGTTTATCTCCCTTCATCTGGCTTTCGTATGATTCTACATAGTCGAAGTGACCAGTCGAGGGTCTCCGTTCGTGGATTGAAGCACTGGTATCATCTATAAAGTCTGTGGACTTCTGTACGAAATTGTGATAGCCCTCGAAGCATTCTCGGTGATTTGGGGAAACTATTAATTCCGAATTTGAGCAATTCTCACCTCGATGAATTTCTATTTTGGAATTCGAACGATTCCAATGAACCCGCCCTCCCATCCCGGGTGGCTGAGGCGGAATGATGTTGATATCCAGATTCAGTGGTGACAGTTTCGTGAAGTATTTACGAGGCGGCGGTTCCGGTGGTGTTGACTGCTCATTTCTGTCATGCCTTCTAATACACTCTGTAGATTCTATACTTTGACGAGACATCGATCCATATTCTTTCTCACTTTTTCCTAATTTAGTACTTCGTTTTAGCATGATAGATGGTGGCACTGTGAATTTCGGACTCAAATTTTCTTTTGAGTTTAATTTAACATATTTGTCGGAAATATTCGGTGATATTAAAGATTTTTCAGTGTTAATTTCTGATGTTTTATTATTTTCAGTTAAAGGCAGATTCGTTTGATCGAATTTTCTCAATGTTGCATCTGCTTTACTACTGGTACTATAAATTCCATCCATGTAATTGACTCTTGTTTCAGATTTTCCTTCACTATTCCCATGGTTCGATAAAGAATAGGATTTTGTTCTGTTCCCTGATGGAATTACCATTTTGGTGATTGATAAGTTTTCGACATTGTCGATAATACTTTCAAATTTCTCACGTTGCTGTTTTTTCAAATCCATATATGAATTATTTTCAAAGAAATCTTCTCCATCAGACATTTTAGGATTCCCCTTTCGCTCTATGGTATTACTCTCTTGAACTTTTTCTTCTATAAAATTATCTTTCTGTTCAACATGGCGTTCCATTCTAACGACTTCAATCATCTCCAGAGTCGTATTAATTTTTAAATTAGTATTGCTTAAATTAGTATCAGTCTTGAATATCTTAATTCTATTCATATTCGATGCATTCCGAGAATTACCCATTTCTATTACATTATACAAAGGACTACTGTAACTCGTGTCTAATTTCTCTCGCTTTTGAGTGCAATACTTCTCAGTTTCAGGGGAGCAAAGTGTACCAATATCGTTAGCCAGGTACGTGTCCACGAGATCGTATTGTACCTCTAAGCAGATTGGAAAACCAGAAGTGTTATCGGTGTTTACAATCGTAGTATTAACATCCGTTTCATTTCCTTCATTTCTCGATAGATTTTTCTCACTAACCCGCTCAATTTTATTACGATTGATGCTACTTTTTGATGGCACGCCGTTTTGGATTTTTTCCACTTCTTGAATTCGTTTTTTACGCTTTGATTGTTCAATGCCTAAGCAAGTCTGGGGACGTAGATTTGTAGGTACTGTATCCAAGCCGTGGGCGCAGGACGCAGCCTTGTCTCTCAACTGAAACGTTGTACTGTGTTCCTGTTTCAATTCCTTCCAGAATTCTTCTATATCGACTGCGTGTTTGGTCGTAGGACTTGCCCCAGTTATTGTAGCACGGCGTTGTATTAAGGCCCTGGGTTTGGATGCGTACAAACGACTTAAAAGTGGTGGTTCAACATCACAGTCAGAGTCACTGCTATCGGTTGCCAATGTATCCAGCATACTGACAGGGCTGGTTACGCTTGCAGGCGCTGGGGTTGGATCCTTTGGAACGCACCTAGCAGTGAAAATATTACGGATATCAATATCATTATAATAAATTTTGACACTAGGCCGTGAAGAACTTTGCTGGTGAATATGAAGTACAGGACAAGCCGAAGGCGAGTCCTGTACTCATATGAGGCAGGATAGTTCTTTTCGGCCGAGCGACAAACAATATTGTTTGTTATTCAGTCCGTGGGCAGGGTCTTATGACCGCGCAGCGGCCATAAAGCGTTGCTTCACGGACTGAGTGACAAAAAACCAGAAATTTCTCATTGGGAAAAAAAACCCATTCAATCGTTGAGCTTTTCTCCAATTTATTCCATATATGCTAATAAATGGCAAACGACCCTGATCGAGCTAGGAGAAGGCTGGGGGAAAACACGGAGAAAGTATTATAGTTCTTCGCGGAAAGAACGAGAAAAGCGGTTAGGTAAACTTGCTGGCAATATGGGGCGTTCGCCCCTGCTCTCCCCAGGGTCTCTCCATGCATTCTCTTGTTTCCCCGAGAGGAAATATGATAATGGACTTTCACCACATTCCTGTGGGATAGATGTCACCCCATTTTTGTGATTTATAAAGATTTATAGGTATGTTTAAAATCAACTTCAATAAACGTAAAGAATTTCGGAGAATATCTTTCACTTTGCTACTCCTCACAGTCTCACACTCATAATAATAGGAAAATTGTTTAGAAATTTATCTTGTCAACAAAGACGTATATAAGAATAAGCAATGGTAAGATGATGATTAAATGAAAAAATTAGTTTAGTTTTTCCAAGTACTTGTCAAGCGAATACCCCGAAATACTCTAATAATAGCAAAGATTATACTTAAGTAAGAGCAATGATAAAAATTAACAACCTCTTGCAACCACGCCAATACCGTGTGTGTTGCGTGCGGGGAAAGAACGATAAGCCTTTGTGCCCCCGGAAGACATATCCTTGCACTGCCGACGCAAATATGCCACTATCAACGGTTCCCCAGTAACGAAACGAGGTACAGGTGACCCTTGAGAACTTGAGAGGAGGCTCGTTGAGAAGTTATAGTTGGAATTATGCTACGTAAGAAAATCGATTTTCGAGTTGAGCAAAATTAAAGCAGAGACCATAGCAGACAAAGAGATAATCATGGATGAGCTGAAGAAGACAAGAGAAGGCTTAAAGAGGCAGGAGCAGGTAAGGATCAGAGAGGAAGAGGAAATGAAAAGAAAATGGCTCGAAGAGAGATGATCTCTGGAGGAACTCAAGCTTCAGCCCCAGGGTAATGAGCATAACTTCCCGGTGGCGCGCAAAATCTAAACTATTAACAACACCTATTTATCTATGGGTCGTCTGAGAAGATGCCAATCAGCCCCCCAAGAGGAAACCTAGGGCTACACGCTGCGATGCACCCCCCTCCCCCTCATTGCACGGGGCCGCAAGTGAAGCTCACATATCCCCAGCAATGTACTTTCACATGCAGCAAAAAGGAGAAATTGAAACCCTGAAGATGAAGCTAGGCGCTTTCACCGAAACGCAATATCCACGAGCATCCTTGGGAATCGAGCCCCACAGCGGGTGAATCACCCCAAGATAACCACCGCCCCTTTTCGGGGTGAAAACATCCTAAATGACGGGGGAGTACTGGAATAGCAAACAAATTTCGCAGTTACCAAAATTAAACATAGAGAGGAAGAGCTTGCTGCGCATTCACAGAATCAAGGGGATTAATCGGAACGCCGTGGCTTCGACAGCATTTTACTGGAGCGGCTAGCAATTGTACCAAAAATTGATAAAATATACTGGACTGAAGAGAGCTATGGAACACTGCTGTCCATGAACAGAAAGAAGGTCCTCATGGAACAGATATATCTGTTAGACGGCTGTGATGTATGGATGGAAAACAACTACACCCCGAGGGAGTGGGAAGTGCAACAGTGGTTACTCGCGCAAGTCGGGTCTCTGAGGAGGGCCCAGCCAAAAGAGGGTATATGAAAATTTGGGACCACCATGTTGGAAACTCGAAGTTGGAATGAGTTAAGTGGAAACTTGGAACCACAGTCCTTTCGTAGAAGAAGAAGAGGCTTGTATTAAAGTAATAACTTCAAAGATTGCGGCGATCAGGACCGATCACCTGTGGCTCAGGTGCCTCAGGCGATCACCTGTGGCTGGGGGCAAACATCATAGACAAGTTTGACATAGTCCTGGTTCAAGAAACCTTGGTGGAGGCGAAGGGATAACGGAGAATATTGAAAACTATGAATAAGTGCTACAAGGACCGCAAATGGATCGCGAAAGTGGCGGCAAGACTGAATAAGCCAGGCAAGTAGCACCTCGTTAGCATGAGGAAAAATATGATGGAGGACTGGTAGACGAATGAGTAGGAGAGAGGGTTCAGTCTCAAGGTACAAACATAATAAAAAGTCTATATTATGTCCTTCTACAATAACGTGGGCATGATCAAAATGAGAGAAAATATGATAGTATATGAGAGCGAGCTTTCATAAATTTGTTAGAGCAATCCAATTTTTTTCAGCGATTTATTACTATTCAAAAATTATCTCTTTTGGAACCTGTATTTTTCTTCTTTTTAGAAAAAGATGAAATAATTGAATTTAAATATTAAGAGTTGAATTATCGTTTCCACAAATTTGAAGACAATCAAAGAAGCTTCAAAATGAACGCGATTGAATTTTTTTTTTTCACTTTTAAAGCCATTATTGCAAAATCAATTATTTTCTTCGACGGACAATTATTCTTTTACAATTTCTCCCCGGTAAATTAATTAATTTCATTTGCTTCGCAAAAATTAATTATAGACATTGTAAAATTAGATCATCTATCATTATATCTCATCCTTTGTGGTCACTATCATTGTGAATAGGACTTGGATTTAATAAATATAAAAAAAATCTAATCACTCTAACAAAATTATGAGAGTTTGGTCTCATATGCTACTTTGCAGAAAAAAAATAGGAAGACAATCAGAAACATGACATTTTTTCTGTAAAGAAACAAGAAAAAAATTTTTGTAAAAAAACGCCAAGTAACCATTATGATACGAGAAATATCACATAGAATTCACATCTGTGTCATCGTGCAACCTCTTGTACGAAATAAGGACAACAAAAACATAGAAAGATTTTCTATTATATAGGATTCTGTATTATTCAAACGAAAAATGATTCTTTTATTGAATTCATATTTGAAAAAACAACTGAAATACTGTAAAAAACAAAAACAAATTTCTGCAAAAACCACGCCAAATAACCATTTTGATAAGCCGTGGCCTAAGAAAATTGAAAACAAACAGTATTTAATAAGTTGATATAAAATCTTTACACTCACTGGATGGATTGGATGAAATTTTTTTAAAATAACTACAATAAGAAATAGCGCCAAGTTTGTGAAATGTTTTTTCCCCGCAATAATGCTATAGCTTTCCTCTATCTCTACACTTTTAAAGATTTTATAAGTCTAGGCTGATCAATGACAACTTAATATTACTAATCTATGTGAGGTGTAACAGAATGAGTCATAAAATGCATTGTAAAGTCTTAACAAACTCTGAAGGAGTTGACCGTTTCGCAATTTTTGCATCAGGATCTGTATTGAGTCTCACAAAGAAATCTTTTTCGATCAAATGTCCGAAGTTTGATTGTCCTCCGAGGCACATTTTGTCCAATGTTCTTCTTGAGCCTATCAGTTCGTCTATCAGGCCGCAAAAATGATATTGATTGATGCTTAAGCGATGCTAGAATCGTCAACGTTCAATGTGATGGTTGGTCAAATCTTTGAAATGAAAGAATTGTCAACTTCGTTGTGACTACACCAGCACCTGCTGCTTTTAATCAATTACTGCTGACACTGACGAATCAGGCGAATGGATTGCAAATAAACTCGTTCAACAAATCAAAAAGCTCAGCCCTGACAAAGCCATCTCAATATGCCCAAACAATGCTCCAACTACGAGGAAAGCTTGGGCAATTGTCGGAAAATAGAATGAAACAATCGGTCTCACGACTTTTGGATGTATCGCACATATTTTTAATCTACTCAGGAAGGATGTGCGAAATTGTGTTCAGAAAAGCCACTGATTAAATCAGTCAGATCCATTGTAAATACAACGAAGGCCTCCACAAAATGACCAAATTCGTCATTCCGTAAACGCACTCTACAACCCTTCAAACTCCCTCCTATACGACGCACCGAAATCGAACCCATCCTAGACAGACTTAACAAATTAACTTTCAACTTTCCTTTAAACAAACTCGATCATTTTCGTAGCGTTCGCCACAAGTGCAATCCCAATACAAATAAACACTACAAATATCCCAACGCACACTTTCCGAAAATTTACAAGCCATCTACCTTGAAGAATACGGTAAAATAATGGCTCGAGAGGAATACAGTGAGAATAATTAGTCTCACCTCATACCTTCACACTTGCACTCGAAATAACAATCAAGATAGGCGACAGCGTATCGGGCCAAGTTGACGTTTTACCTCTGTGACGTCATAGGCCGATGCTGTCGCGTATAATATACACGACACAACTACTCCCCGAATGAGTTTTATTTTTGGTCTTATAACACGAGAATTATTGGCGGAATCCGTTCTTAGTTACGTTATATAAGTTGACTATGAGGTTTATGAAGATACTTTTACTTTCTCGATTAAATCAGTAAATAAAAATATCCTCCCATAGCAACCATAATAATGTAATATTTCCACGATTTTATTCTCTCAGCGTTAGAATTTCGTTCCTCGAAGTTGGCACCGAAAAGAATATCCGTTTCTCTCTCTTTTCTAGGTCTTCCTTCTTTCTTTCGTCCAGAGACTATAGGGGAGATACTCACGCTTATGGACAGACTTCAAGATGAAAATTCCGTAGCGGTGGCGCCTGAACTAATTCAGTACGCGCTTAGAGTACGGCAGGGCGCATATGAGAGCGTCGGTAACAGCGCACAGCGTAACCACAGGTTACCACCACATAATTGGAAATTAATTATTTTGTTTTATCCAGCTCGTTCAAAGGTTCATTGTAGGTCATTTTAAGTCCATTTATTCCAATTGAAGGTAATTGAATGGTTATTTTGCTCTACAATGAAAAAAAAAACAAAAAAGGGGTGATAACTTTTTCCTAAAAAAGTTTTTCATTAGAAAGGAAATTAATATTTATTTTCAATTGAAATAAATGGACTTACAATAATTTACAAGGGACGTCCAAATGAGCTGAATAAAAAAACAAATTTTTGCAATTATATGCTGATAACTACATGGGGATTTGGATTATGGGCCATAATATAATAATAATTTATGGCAGCGCGCGTATCAAAGCCGAGCCACAGATAAGAGCGTACAGCGTGGAGTGCCGGAAGGCGCGTACGTAATTCGGTAAATTTTAGGACAGCCCTTTCATAATTCAGAGAATGATAGCGGATTAGTAATAATAAAAAATCGTTAAACCCTGTACTTGGCAAAAGTTCATTAAAATGATAAAAAAAATTATTATATTCGATGCTAAAGAATTTGGGGATAACAAAGCAATAATTCTCTCTTTCTGGGAAGCTACTATTAGGTCAATAATAATTAATAAATGAAAATTGGGGATTCAGTATGTACAATGACGTCACGTGACACACATCCGGCAATCCCCCTCCTTTCACTCAAGACTGTATAATTGGCAAAATCCTAACGTAAAAAGAAAAAGGTATCGATATACCGAAATATCGATTTCGCGTATGCGTAAGGCCGAAACCGACGCGCCACGACGGTCGATTCAGTCAACTCAGATCATAGCAGACCCGACTACCGCTTTAGTGAAGTTTATAGAGTTTATACATGCATTCTCGAAAATATAAGGAATTGATGAAATTTTTTTTTAACCTTCTTTAATCTATCGCAGAATCGTATGATAAATTTCAGATGCCATTGCTACCCCAGAACAAAGTTACGATTTTTTGAAAAAAACATTTTAACCCGTGTTCTTATGGGAAAATTACAAAGTCTTAGAAAAAAGTTACAAAAATGGGTT
>JAPYZN010003076.1:0-10284 GCA_030522865.1 Psyttalia lounsburyi | reverse complement strand
CAAACTAGTGAAGTTAAAGAAATTGTGCAAAACACAATGCATTGAAACGAGGACTTGGCCATTTTTTTCAAAATTTTTTTTTGATTTTTATGGGATTGTCTCTTCGCTGGAGGAAGACGAGGATGAGTCGAGAACGTCGAATGGATAGCCTAAATGGCCTGAATCATTACGTGGTCAGGCCAATTTTGTCGGTTTGTTTTCCTTCTGTAGTCGTAAACCATGATCTCCGCTCTTCGAATTTATCCTTAATGTGTTTTGTACACTGTTCGATCAATGTTTTATCCGCAAAATTTGAATCATACACTTTTACACTAATCAATTCACACTATCTTCACACTTTGCTATTTTCGAACTGTTTTCCACTGCCTTTAGATTTCCACCAACGCTTTTTCTCAGCATATAGACAGCATCTTTTATTCTTATTAATACAATGTAATAAATGAGTTAAATAAACCACTAAGAAAAGTCGAAATTATGATTTACTACTTGATTCAAATCAAGTGCGTAGTATGATGACAAACTGATATCGATATCTGCATTACTGACCTCTGTTAAAATGTTATAATTTTATTGCAAGCAAATATTATATGCAAATGCACGCACGCATACAGATACACATAATTGTCTGAAAAAATCACGCCCTCGCTATGAATTTGAAGCAATTTTTGTATTTTTTCAAATTTTTGAGTGTTCCGTTTTGCCCGTAAGGGCTAAATAATGACGAATTAGTAATAATTTTTTTCTGCAGTATGCGATTTAGGCTAAAAAAATATAAATCAAAAAAAAAATTATCTACATAATCGCTGGAAAATTAAGGCGTTCCGTTTTGCCCGGGTCTCCCCTATAAATGAAATAATTGAAAGATTCAACATGACTGAAGCTAATCCAGGTAGAACTCCAGTGGACCCAAGCACCGAATTAAAGGAAGGAGATGAAGATTGCAAGAGTGATAACGTGCCCTATCAGGGATTAATAGGTTCGCTGATGTATCTAGCGACCTGTACCAGACCTGATATTGCTTTCGTGACCTGTTATTTGAGCCACTACAACACATGTGACAATACAAGTCACTGGAATTCAGCAAAACGTGTCTTAAGGTATCTGAAAGGCACAAGTAACATTGGACTTCACTACGCCAAGATGTCGAAGCCATTGGTTGGTTACGTTGATGCGGATTGGGCAAATTTTTTGGATGATCGACGATCATACACTAGCGACGTCTTCGTGCTTGGAGGTTCACCGATATCATGGGAATCACGGAAACAGAGAACAGTCGCTCTATCTTCGACCGAAGACATGGCGTTGAGTGAAGCAACACAAGAACCTCTGCATCTAAGGAAATTTTTGATTGAACTTGGTTTTGAATCATGGACTATATCAGAACAGTTCTGCGACAACAATGGCACACTGAAGTTCTACTGAAGTCGGCATAACTTCTAACATAAAATGCTACCCCCACCACCTCCATTTTGCGTATGATCGCGTTACCCCCACTCCTTCGTTTGATGTTAAAAGTTATGCTGACTGAACCATAGCCAAGAACCCAGTGTATCACAGTAGAATAAAACATATAGATGCGAGGCATCACTTCATTCGTGAAGCGCTAGAAAATGATAAGAATCTGAGAGCAAATTACATATCAACTACTGAAATGGCAGCCGATCTTAAACTGATGGGATTGATTTAATGGATTTATCATCTTGAGGGGAAGTGTTGAGAGAGAAACATTCTACGCTCCAATCAGAACAACATGAAAATCTATCTGATATCTTTTGTTTTTTATAACCTGTCGTTCATTAGATATTCTTCACCGGAGGTGAATGTCTATTTTATTTATTTTCGAATTAAGTCTGCTATAACATTTTCCCATTACACAACTGAATCAATAGACTAACAGAGCATATTGCGACTGAATTCAGCTAGAGCAAACTACTCAAAATATGTGTACTCAGGAATAAATTTGTACATTTCATCAACGAGTATTTATCGCAAAAACTTTTTTTTTTATCCGGGAAGATGGGGTAAAATAGAACGTTTAACGTAGACAACAGTGTCGCAAGTTCGTCCCAATTTTTTACCTAACGTTTCTTCAGAGTATATTGATCATGGGAGAATTATGCAGACCATTTGGCACTTGGAAATTATAATTCAAATGAGATTTCAGTGTTTTATTATTTATTATTTAAGCAATTTTGCGGAGGATGTAAAGCAAAAATCACAACAAATGAATTTACAGGTAAGTAATAAATTTTCATTGCTTTACTTGGGTATTCATGACCGGATTATTTTTCAGTGAAAACTTTTTTAATCAGGAATGTATTTTTGTATTTTTTTTTAGTTTCTCTGTCTTATGTCTTCTTTTATTTCACTATTATATCAAGAGAATTAAAAAAATCACTTGAGAGTGTATTGAAGCAGAGTAAATAAATATTGACAAGGAACAGAAATACAGGAAGTGCATAGACAATGTAATTAAATATTGAGGCCCTATCCAAAATCAATGTTCGATGATTACCAACATGTTCAATAATAGATCGCAAAGCTGAAGATTTCCCTCAGGGGGGGGGGGGGGGATTCATTTGATTTCCATATTTACTTGCTGGATAGCTATTTAAAAATGCTAGCCGAAAATGGATAAACGTTTTTTCCAGCTAACAAAAATTGCTGCAGAAAATATTTTTTCATATTTACTCTTAGAATATTAAGTGCCAGTGAATCAATATTTAACGGGTTAGGAGATTATAGAATTATCGAAAAATCAATTTTTCCCCTAAAGATTAGGCGGAAAAATGTCTACTATTCACATTTGATATGATGAAATTATGAAATTATGAAATTATATTGCATATGGAATGGAATTTCATCTTATGAAATTCCATTCTATACGCAATATGACGGAAAATGGGGAAAAACACTTGACATTTTTTCTCTTCAAAACTCGTCATTCGAGATTCATCACAATGGTCAACAAATAATTGCCAAGGAAAATATAATATTCTATTAACAATTTAACATAATTTTATCATTTTAAAAGTAACTGATGAACATTTGATGATAAAATCTGTTCTGTTCTTCTGTTTATCCGTGAAATGGTCTTTCGTTTCGAGTACCGAGTTATAAAACTGACAAAAAATAATTGCCGCAGAATTTTCTAAATTTTGGCGGAAACTTCCTTCATTATCTCCAACTAAATTGATTCAACCTACTAAAATACCTCTCACACGGAGCAAATCCTTTCCACTTGTTATATAGTGCACTTGTAATTATTTACATACTTCAACTCCAACAATTTCCATAATGACGTAAATCTCTCATGAATGAAGTTTTATTTCCGCCTGAAACGTCCTCACGTAAAAAAAATTATAAGAACTGAAAGATATATTATTCGATATCCTATCACGCATGAAAAAATTTAATAAAAAAATCTTGCGACTTCGTTATATAATTCTATAGGCGGTCTTTTGAATTTTCTATTAGTTTTTGGCCAATTTTATGGACTTTACCAATAAAAAATGGTCTACAGGAAGAGTCAATAGGATTAGGTTTTTCTATACAATTTCTTCGACAGAAATGATCAAAGGTTTTTTATTTCATTTAAGTTCCAGCACAAGATTTATTTGAAGAAGTTTTTCTTCCCTCAGCTGATATTGTCTTCTCAATGATCGAGCCATAAGTTTCCTGATACATGCAGAAAAATAGTCTGTAAAAGTTACCGTTCCCCACAGAGCGAATTTTTTAATAAAAATTACCATTGCGTTTGGACACGTGTAGATAATTTTTAGTAAGGGGTGAATAAATTTTATTGAGGTGGGGCATTTTTCACTGAAAACTGGATAACTTTCATTAAGGAGCCAATCAATTTTACTGACCAGTTGGATAATTTTTACCATTCCCCATAGTAAGACGTCAAAAAAAGATTCTGCCTACATGGACTGAAAGTGACCATTCTAACCTCGCTTCGCTCGGTTAAACGCTCACTTTCGTCCATTTTGGCAGAAAAACTGTATTCAACCCTCGGGAGGAGAATCAGACAAGCATTCCCCACGTGCTTATAACCCTCGTCTTCACTTCGGGTCGTAATTTTGCACGGGAGGACGACGTGTCTACTTTTCCTCCTTAGGTGAGAAATATCCTATTACTGAAGCTTCTCTCCATGTACAAATAAAGACGTTCCACTTAAAAAAATTCTCTCAGCGTAATCTTTTAATCAAGACCAAAATGGTGGCACGTAAATGCATTGCAAACTGCAAATACGTTAGGAAAATGGGCGCGGGGGAGTATGAAGGGGTTTACACAGTGAGTTACTCTGGACGTATTGAATTTCGAGTTTAATGGGAACAGAAGAGTGCCCCACAAGAGAGCCCCCAACGTCCGCATATAAGGTCATAAATGCGTATCGTGTAATTCAATTCTGTATGTACACATGTCGAACAGTGAGTTGTGATAGAACTGGGAAATTACTATGAAAATAACTTGTATGTACAGATACACGTGAAGTCTCAACTTTGAGTATCGGTAGATTGGTCTCTGTGATCGTTAACCCTCCACCCATTCAAGTTGTATGTCATGCAAATCGAATACGTTGACACAACATTTGACTTACATTTGCAATCTCATTTCATCAATAATGGATGGGAATGTTAATTTTCAACATTACACAAGTCAATCGAACCGCTCTGTTTTTTCTTCAGATTGAGGTTTGAACAGTTTTCCCGATGGTTGATCTCAATTTCAATAAAATTTAAATAAATATTTAACCAATATTTGCAATTTTATTTCGTTCGTAATGGATACGTAAATAATAAAATAAAATAATAATAACGGATGTAAGTATTATTTTTGGAAATACCAAATTTGAATTTTAGTTTTAAGAGACCTCAAACTACCAATTTCAAATGAATAATTACTTTTTAATTGTCACCCTATTCTTGGTATGATCGCTGCAAAAAATTTGGAAACTTTTTCGTATTGTTTTCAGTTTCAATGGAATTAAACAAATGAAATCTCAGTTTGACATTATGGCATTCCTCGGGCCTTCACGACAAATTTAATTTTTAAAATTCAATAAAATCAATGGTGAAGCAGACAGTGGACGTCACTTGGAGTGAAATCGACTCAGATAATTTTGCTACTTCAATATTCACATCTTGAGAAATATGACATAATTTTTAAAAAATCATTTCGAAGATATTCTCTCGGGACAATTCTACCCGAAATTCACTAGGGCCTAATTTTATTCAAGAAATTAATTTTACCAATTGAAATCTCTCACTTTAAGATTTATTCAATTATTCGAGTAAGATTTTTGTTTAATTTGATGATTCTAATGAAAAATAAAACTTGTCACTTTCAGTTGCAAAATACATAGAAATTTCATGAGAATCGGTGATTGTTATAAAAATAACATTATTTTCTTAAAATCTGAAATTTTTTGAGTTATGTAAATACTCGTATGGCATGATGACATAACGTACTATTCTCCCATCAGTATTATGAAATATCGTACGACACAGATGAAAAAAAACACTTCCTGGCGGAGTGATTGCTGCCCGCGGCTTCGGCTCCACCTGTTACCCTCACACACTTTTTCTAACCCTCGCAACTACTTCTTTTTATTTACATCGTAATAAATGCTAAGGGAAATTTCCGGAATTTTTGCGAGAATTTAAAGTTATTTTTTTTATGAGAGCGTCGGACACTTGGTTGTTCGAAACAAAGATATTTGGAATTGTATTTTTTTCTGTTTACATTATTTGCAAATTGCGCTGGAATTTGGAGCCAAAAAACTTGTAATTTTTGACAAACATTCGTTTATGGAGAATTTTCATTTACTTTGTTGCTGGAAATCAGTAATGCTGGATTATTCCATGAAACAGCGATCTTCAGGTGCAAATAAAAACGCTATTTATCGGCGAGGTTTGTGCCGAGGGACTACGCTTGACAGGGTTCCCTCCAGGTGCAAATAAAAATTAAAATTACAGAATATTTTGAGCATTTCTGGTGTTTTAATTCATTGAAAATTATCCGGAAATGTAATGCAAATGTCGGAGCATTATGATAATTTCCTGATTTTTTAACATTTAACATTCGCCTCCCTCCAAAAAACGGAAGTTTGTGGGGTTCTCAATTCATAATCGACGTTGTCCTAAAATTGAATTGAAAATTGATGTAGACAAGTAGCCTTAACGTAAGAAAAAACCAAGAGAATTAATTTGATGCCAGAGATCGACACAACTATTGGTCGGTAATAATTGAGAAGAAAATTTTAAAGCATAAATTCCGCGAAAATGATAAAAATAAAAATGTTACATTCAATGCACTGAATGCAAGGGTCAAAGTACAAGAACTCGTAGTTTTTTCGATTCTCATTTCAACATTTCCAGTGGAATTATATCCGCCCAATACCTCCGAAGAAATCCCGTATCAAATTCTTTCTCTTGATTTTCCCTTGCGGTGACACTAGGAAAGTGGGATGCTACCATTTAGTCGTGAATGAGACTGGGAAGTAATTTCCACATTTTCCCTGGAAAATTCTAAATTCAGCATTCTCCTCTAGAGAAATTATTACATCAGGATTGTTGGAAATATTTGAAAGCTGCTGTTCTTATCCAAAATATATTTTCATCACGCTGTGTCGGAAAAGTAACTTCAGTCACATTGAGATGAAAAATATTGTTTGTAACTCGTGAAAAAAGTGGTTTTTGACTCGTGGGATTATATATCCCATTCGCCAAAAACCATTTTTTTTTCACTTGTTACGAAATATACTATTAGACTTTGAAAAATTCAAATGACTACTTATTTTACCTTGAGAAAAAAATAAATAATTCTGGTAATTATATTTATTGAATCATATGCCCAAAATTCCGGTACTAAAAATTACATTAAATTCTCCTGAAGTTGTATATTCCGCAATGAGTGCAAAAAACATCTTTTGCACGTGTTGCGAACAAAATTTTTCATCTCCATATGTCGGACAAGAATATTTGGATGTCAGAATTATATATTCTTTCTCAGTGCAGTATTGTCTCTTCTTACACGGAGAGAATTTTTTTAGTAAAAATTACCGTTTGATAATTGTATAGCGTCTTTAACAAAAATTATGCACACATCTAGAGAATTTTTAGTGACTGGTAAACAAATTTTACTGACCGGTTGCATAATTTTTATCGTACCTCTCGATACCTTTCCGTAAGCAGTCAACAAAACACTACACTCTTATGTAACAAAACGGTCATTTTTACTGAATTTTTCTCCCCATCTGGATTTTTAAAAAACAAAAAAACTTACGACAAACAGTGGGATCTTCATCCGACCGATCGAAGCAGTCCGGCTCGGTGTCACAGTGCCAAGCTCCAGGTATACACTTTCCATTTTTGCACTTGAATTCTGTGTCCTTGCAGGATTCAGCTGTTAGATAATCATCATTCATTGAATAGTCACGTCCGAAACTTATTACAAGTGTCGATGAGCACAAAATTAAGTAAACAAAAGACAATCCGACTCTCTTGCAAGACATTTTTAATGAAAAGATACCGAAAATTTTGATAATCAACTGTCACAGTCACTCTCAATAATAATTAATGCACCATATCGAGAATATCAATTTAATGTTTCTCGACAATTCATTTCAATGCTCGGAATGTTTTTTTTCTCAAAAATCAGTGATGATCGGTGGACGCCAACGAAAGCTGTAAGCACTCGACACGCACGAGCCTTCCTTATATATAGCAACTTGACACACGCGATTACACGACATGAGTGTGAGTGGTTGGTTATCATGTGTGGTGGGACGAATCAGATCGCATGGTTTATTACAGGTGGGCATTTATCCCCTTCCCTCTCCCGCTGGGAACATCATCGGGGATTATTTGGATGAATAATTCCAGAAAATGGTATTGTACTCATGCACGGCAGACTGTGCTGTATTTGGGAGAGGGGGCAGGAGGGACGGAACTATCGAATGAAGCTGTTAGAGATTAGGGGCTTAGTTTGTTTGTGATTAGTTCAATCGATTGGACTCTCCTGGAGTTCAGAGGAATTATCGTTTGGTTTAAGAATTTTTCGATTAAACAGTTCAACTGTTAAAAAAGAAATGATATATTTTTGCTCAGGAATTTATTTCGTGAGTCTTCCAACAACTTTTTTATATAAATTTCTAAAAAAATGTTATACAGACCTATTTTTTTGTTGTGTATTGTCACGTACGAAATAGTAGGGTAATTTATTTATTTAAAAAATTATGACGCATGGCCTGTCTCCAGGGGATTTATGCAATTCATTTAAAACGTTTTAATCGGAAAGGATTTGTGGATAGAAGGATAAAAATTGAATAGGAGAGATAAATGAAATAAAATAGACTAAGCTGAGATAAGATAAAGCTACTTGTTTTATAAACATGATATGCATCGTGCAAATAGATAGATGGCAGGAAAGTTTCACCATTTTTTGTAGAGAATTCAAACGTCTTTTCAGTGGAGGCATGGGATTTACTGGAAAATCTTACCGGTCTGGCTACACTGTTGGAAAACCATTAAAGGGTCATGTTCAGATCCATGGTCGCTTTTCAGAGTGCGACATTGAATTGTGTCTAAAGAAAAGAGGGGACCGGTAGAGGGAAATCGAGAATTAGGGAATTTCAAATTTCAGTGGAAATTTATGAATTCAGACTTTGAAACTGTCAGCAGCGGAAATAAACGACAAGTGATCAGTGAAAATGGGATTATTTAGTTCTAATTGTACGAAATTTCGAATTGATTAACGTTTTGAGGAAATGTACTGAAAATTCTCTCGTTTTGATCGTTTTCTTATAAGATTATTTACTGAGATGTATAGTTTTCAATGATTTTTTTTCCTAAATCGCGATTTTTTTCAGGACGAAAGGTCTTGATATTTTAGTGGGATTGTCATTGAATAAAAACGTTTCAAGTATTAAAAAATGGCATAACACTTCGAAGAAACAGATGGTACAGATGAAATATATAAAAACCTCCCATAAATTTTTCATTTCCCAAGGGCTCTGCTTCGCCTTTCGCATCGATTGCCCGAGTTTTATGTCCACAGGTGAAGGGCTATGAAAAGTCAATTGTTGAAAGAGGTCAGTTAAATAAAAAAAATACTTTTACGAGTTTTTATTAAATTAGTGTGAAGGGAACGAAGAGGGGGGAAGGATGATACCAATTGATTTCACCAAACCGAATAATCGCTTTCATGGGTGCACTCTTAAAAAACACATTTTTATAAAAAAGTAAATTTACTTAAAAATCGAGAAGCCCAACGGCTGCAAAAATGGATCGAAAAAAAAATTGAATATGTCTCCCGGTGTACTTTAAAAGTTTCACATTTCTACTACATTTGTCAAGCCCATAGATTTTTTTTACCACTTCTTTCATGAAGACTAATGTGAAATCTAAACTCCAGTGTCTCCTCAAAAACCTTTTCAACGAGTCTCACATTTTACTGAATTTTTGTAGAATAAATTCTATAAAACCATTTATTTTTTATTGTTATCTCTTTTTTAACATAATGCTCTAATTTTATTTTTTTAATTGAAATTTATTCCCATTTTTAAACATTCAAAGTAATCATAGAAATTTCTGATGGTATCCGTTAAAAACATCCTTCGAGATTTTTTCCGAGAACCACTCCCGCCCACACAATTCAAATCGTCTAATCAGTTCTATTCTGCTCCAGCCTAAATGTCCCCGGAATCCAATGCTACTGGAATCACATATCTACCGCCCCCACAAAAAAAAATGTAACTCAATGCAGCGAGAAAAAAATCGTCAACTGGCAACATCCAGTACCGCTCCAGTATCGCTGAAAAATTATACACCCCCCACATTGTCTTTATTTCTAAGAAAAAAAAATCCTTTCAGCAATTGTATCAAACATCTAAAACGTCCAAGGTTTTCATCGATTTCCCGTTGAATTCCGGGTGGCACCTTGAACTGTACAATTATTGTAGGTCGTCTTCTGCACGAATGTCTACCATTGAATTTCCAGGAATCAGAGAGAAGGACGGATTTCGCCTTAAGGGAGTCTCCCGACGACTTTACAGCGAGTGGTTTATTCTCGACTGAGGATATAAAATGAAGTCAAAATAGTATATTTCGTAACAAGTGAAAAAAAATGGTTTTTGGCCAGTGGGAGGTTTATATCACGAGCCGAAGGCGAGGGATATATTCCCACGAGTCAAAAACCACTTTTTTCACGAGTTACGAACAATATTTTTTGTCACTGCTGCTACATTCAGCTCGTGCCGAAAAGTGCCTTTTCGATCAC
>JAPYZN010003075.1:0-11613 GCA_030522865.1 Psyttalia lounsburyi | reverse complement strand
TGCCGCCGTCATATTCACCGCTGTCCCTATTTATTTTTACGTCAGATGAAGGAATGAAATCGGTCTCAACCGATGAAGAATTTAATTCTCTATCGAATGCCCTCGCTTTCATCCCTTAATATTTATTAGGGGTGGAGCAATTAATTTTTAATCGGCGGGCGGGCGATTGAGAGTTTTTTCCTCTCCTCTTTCTTCTACCACACCGTTCACACCACTTGAATGACGACGGCAGCTTTCTCTTTCTACCGCCGCAGGAGAGTAGTGCCGTATGGTGGGGAAACCACCAACACTCACATTTTACTCACCATCGAGCGACTGCTTTTTCCGAGCTCCTGATTCGTCCAACTTCAACCCCGAACGTCCAACTTCAACCCCGAATAAGTTGAAGAGGGTGCGTCTGATCGAAAAGTGGCTCAGGACTTTTCGATTCAGAATTCCACTCCCTACTTTAGGGTGACGTTTGGACGTTGGGTTTTGGGACACCCTGTATATTAAACAATCACTTTGTCTTCACCCTATGAACCGCGGCAAATACGTTGATGCTGCAGTTACTGATGTCTTTTTGTTCTTCGCTCTTCAGACGTAGTGTTTTTTCCTCCATTTCCCAATTTTTTCCTAATTCTCAATGCAAACGATGTATTATAAACCCACGTGAGGAAAATTGACTTAGCGCATTGTTTAAAAAACGCTAGTTTTCTGTTTATCTGTAGACCAATATTATTTACGAACGAAGGCCTTGGCGTACTTTTTATTTTACGTATTTTTTTGTGAATAAAATTAACGATATATTTTTTTTCAAATAGGATCAGGAAATAAAACGTCTGTTTGAAATTGAGCCCAAAAATCGATAAAATTAATTACATTCCTAACCAGAGAATTCGAATCTAAGAAAATCACGACACACACATTGTAAATCGCCAAATACAGACAAACAAGCAGAGATGACTACATTGTGACAAGGCCGCCTTGCACATTCATCCCGACTCTTATTATATCGCCGCCATCTGTACTTTGTACGTCCTTATAGCTTAGTTAATAATATTTCAGTTAATATAGTCAGTAAGTGCCCCCTAAAATTAAATACGACCACGGTTGGTCTTCCCCTCCTCAGTAACTCTCTCCCCGCCTTCCCCTTTCCCCTTCAGCCCTCGCCCAGCAGAAACCATCACGCAACGGCCTCCGCTCGCCCTGCCTCAAGATGTGACGTCATCATTCAACGCCGTACTCATCTCTACCGCCCGAAGTAGGAACAACGAGGGAAATTCCCCTCCAGGAACCCCCCCGTGAGGGGGAGGGAGAGGGGGGCGGGAGGGAGAGGGAGAGCGGGAGAGAGGCAGAGAGGCAGAGAGGCAGACAGAGAGAGAGAGAGAGAGAGAGAGAGAGAGAGACATAAACCATCACTTCTACTATCGATCTCAGGTGCTTGTATATTTTGGGATCATTTTTTCTGTAATAATAGGCAAAGTCGCGCTCCTGGAGTTTCTTGGCCCTTGAATTTTAGAGAGAAGTGAGTGTGATTTCTTTATACGCAGATTCGTTCCTGACGGCTCCGTCCCCTCGCCAGTTGCCTAATTCTATGCGGGTGTCGCGGGAGTGATCCGCACCTATTATTTTTTTAGTGTTAACGATGGAGTCCCCTGTTATCTCCTCAGTCCGTAAATGATGAAAATCTGGTTCGGCGGTTTGTTATACATTTTTCAATTACAAATTCTCAATTTTACTGCGGTGTTCAGAACATGTGTAGGAGATGAGAGATTATTCCTCGATTGCTTCGATTTATGGGTGATTTTATCTATTTTCATTAAATTCTTACCCCTTTCGCATTAATTGTTTACTTGGAGAATATTGTCTGCCTATAACTTTGTCTTAAAATACCATCTTGCGAACGAATTGCCGGATATTCATAAATATAATAATATAATAATATAATAATCCTGACGAGAATAAGCATACTAATGTTTACAGCACATACAGTACATGTGTATCATCGGCACCTCTACAGTATACTACGGGTGCCGATGATACTGTATCATCGGCATCTGTCAGTGGCGTGGATCGACTATCATAAGGCATTTGATAGCACGAGCCATGAGCTCATTTTCTTGCTATTTGGGTGCCTTGCGGTAGAAGACAATACCTTGAGATGCATTAAAGATCTTGCACCATTTTGGAGGACGCGCTTCACGATAACATCTGGACAGGGCAGGCTTACTTCAAGGTTGCTGCAATTCAGGAGAGGAGTTTTTCAAGGTGATACCTTGACTGCTCTCTTGTTCTGTATCGCACTGATGCCCCTATCTGTCGCCTTACGTGGAGTTGGTGGGTATCAAGCAGGAAGACCGGGCGATCGAAAGCATCAGGTGAACCATATTTCCTATATGGATAACCTAAAGTTATTTGCCTCAGGAGAGCGGCAACTCAAGCTTCAGCTTGATGTTGCGGCAGTATAGTCGCGAGCAGTTGGGATGAGTTTTGGATTGGACTAATGCGCAGTTTTCCACATGAAGAGGGAGAAGGTTGGGGATGGGGTGGAAGAGGTGCACCTGGTGGGTGTAAGCGTCATTCGGCATCTTAACGCCGAGCAGTGGTATAGATATCTTGGCTTCAATCAGCGATCCATAGTGGATGCTGAGGCGGTCAAAACGAATCTTCATGAGGAGTATCTTCGGCGGCTTCGGAGAGTTTGAAAGTCCGAACTCTCCGGAAAGAATGAGATGGCCGCGACAAATATGTTCGGTGTTCCAGTTCTCCTGTACTCCTTTGGCGTACTCAAATGGAGGAGGGATTAGCTGAAGCGGTTGGACCGAGATACTCGTAAGCACATGAACATCCATAGGAGCCTGCATCCCTGACCTTCGTGTCCGGGTTTGTACTTTCCACGTGATAGTGGAGGCCGTGGGCTACTTAGCCTAGAGTTTTTTCCTGAGCGTTTGCTCCTCGGCTTGGCCTGCGACGTCATGAAGGGCTTGGATCCCTTCCTGGAGTTCGTGCATGCTCATGAACTTCATGGGATTCATGTTTTTTTCTATAAGGCGGCGGATACCGCAGCTGACGTTCTCGGATTGGAATTCCGTCGTGGTCGGGATGGACAGCTGCCTAATCATTCATTGGCCTGCATGACAAAATCTCGGCGAAGAGCGGCCATCAAGGAGGCCGAGTAGTCCACATTGTTTCGCCTACACGTTTACAAGCCCATGCATATTCTTTCGTCATGTGGAAGAACAGGGTTTGTCCGTTCAGCTGACATTCTCATTTTTGAACTCAGCTAGCTTGATCTCTCAAACCGAGGGCTTCATTCATGCGTGTCAGGATGGCGTGATAAATAGCCTGGTCTATCGAAGTCGTGTTTTGAAATTGCAAGTTCCGGATGTTAGGTGTCGGGCTTGCAAGCAGTCGCCGGAAACTCCGATGTATCTTTCGTCGCCTTGTTGAAATATGCAATCACGAGTTATATCCACCGGCATAATGCGTCTTTAAGAGTGTTGTATTACCATCTGCGGCACTCTTATGGACTAGACCGAACGTCGATTCTGCCTTATGTTCCAGGAGATATTGAGTCCGTTGTCGTAAATTAGATGTGTAAGATTTACTGGAACTTCTCATTTGCGACTATCAGACCAGTCGCAGCTACAAAGCCTGATATCGTCCTCTTCGACTTTGAAAACAAAGTAATTTATGTGATTCAGTTTTCGGCGCCAGCCGAGTGCAATATGTTCCAAAAAGAAGAGGAGGAACGGCTCAAATACCAGCATCTCCTGTTTGAGCTGCGTCAGTTGAACGGTGGGTTCAGGGTCAAGCTGGTTGTCCTGATCATTGGTTCTCTCGGCAGCATGAGACAGTCTTTTGTGTCTACGCCTGTATCTGTCATCCTTGGCCCGCGGATTACTTAGGCAACATGATTCCGGACTGCAGTCGAGTTCACACCCTGGTTAGAGGGAGCACTATTGCAGAGCGATTAGGACTTAAGTGTATCGCTTACCTTTCTGGGTGGTCTTCAAGGTGATGTCGGAACCCTCGAGGATCGTCCAGCTATCTCATTCATGAGTTAAAAAAAAGACAATAATAATAATAATAACGGCATACTTTTACTGCTCGCATTCGCACAATATCTGCGAATTTGCGTTACCATCATCATATACTGAATAAGGCTGTTCTCCTCTTGATAAAAGACAGATATGTCCAGAACGTGCGCTTTCTGAGGACCACAAAAAGTTCTCTGGAGAAGCGATTGTGGCGGCTGGTTGACAATTCTGTCTTGCCCTCAGATCTCAATCCTAGGTTTGATCCACCGGCGCTAGTACAAAACAAAATGCCTTCGGTTGATCGAGTTGCAGAATTTTGGAGTAGTCTCTGTGGCGAAGTTCCCAATCTCATATCGGAGACCCCGGCCTTCCATCGTCGACACCATGTAGAGTTTTTATCAATAACTCGAGAAGAACTTCGTTCTGCGTTTCGAGCTATGAAGAACCACACCGCTCCAGGCCCGGATGTAATTAACGCCTTTTGGTGGAAGAGGTTAGCCTCTGTTCATGATCATCTGGCTCAGATATTTATGGCGTTTCTCGACGGTAGTGAATCTATTCCTGAGTGGTTGGTGGAGGAGAGGATTATACTGCTTTCGAAGCAGGGAGACTTGACTAATCCAGCGAATTATCGCCCGATCGAGTGCTTGAATAGTCTATAAGCTCTTTATAACCCTCTTGAATGAGCGCATGCTCTGCGATATACAGCCAGTATGGCAGGCAGTTCATGAGCAGCGTGGAACAAAGCAGGGATTGTCGGGATGCAAGGAGGTCTTGCTGGTTGATCGTTGCGTATTGCGCGATTCGATTGAGTACCATCGCAACCTGTCAGTCTCCTGGGTCGACTATGGCAACGCATTCGATAGCACGACCCATGAGCTCATTTTCTGGCTATTGGAATGTCTTGAGGTAGAAAACAATGGTGTGAGATGCATCAAAGATCTTGCACTAGCCTGGAAAACGCGCTTCAACATAACATCTGGTGAGGATAGGTTGACTTCACGGATGGTGCAATTTAGGAGAGGAGTTTTCCAGGGTGATACTCTGAGTTCCCTTCTGTTCTGCTTATGACTGATGCCGCTGTCTATTGCAGTGCTATCTGCAGGAGGATATCAAGCCGGAAGACCTGGCGACATCATATCAACCATGTATTCTACATCAATGATCTGAAGTTATTTGTCTCAGAAGAGCGACAACTAAAGCTCCTTTTGAGCGTTGTTGTAGTGTATTTGCGCACGGTCGGCATGAGCTGCGGATTGGACAAGTTTGCTGTCTTCCATATGAAGAGGGATAAAGTCGATGGCGAGCTAGGTGATCTTCGGCTTCTGGAAGGAAGCGTCATACATCATCTTGGCACCGAAGAGTCATACCGATATTTTGGTTTCGATCAGCAATCCGTAGTGGATGCTGGGAGAATCAAGCAGGCTCTTCAGGAAAAATATCGACAGCGGCTGCAGAAAGTTCGTAAATCCAAGCTTTCTAGAAAGAACAAGATTCCTGCATGGAACATGTTTGTTGTTCCAGTGCTTCTCTACTCATTTGGGCTCCTTAAGTGGAGTAGAGATGAGCTGAAACAGTTGGACCGAAATACCCACAAGTTGATGAACATTCATAGAAGTCTGCATCCGCGCTCTTGAAGTTCGCGATTGTATTTTTCTCGAGAAATAGCGGGACGTGGACTTCTCAGTTTAGAGGCTGTTCACGATCGTCTAGTTCTCGGTGTAGCTTGTGATATTATGAATGGCTTCGATCCGCATTTGGATTTCATTCACGATCATGAGCTTCGTGCAGTTCAAGCCGTTTTAAATAAGACAGCAGATACCCCAGCAGACTCCCTCGGTGGAGAGTTTTGTCGTGGCCGACAAGGTCAGCTAGTTAGTGACTCATTAGCCAGCATGGTCAAAGTTCGGCGTAGACTGACCATCAAACAGGCGGAGCAGTCCACCTTGTTTCACCAGCACGTCAAGAGGTCCTTCTATGGAGTATACTTTCGCCAGTGCAACTGACTTTTGCTTTCTTAAAGTCAGCTGGTTTGATGTCCGAGACTGAGGCTTTCGTTTGCGCATGTCAAGCTGGTGGCATAAACACCCTAGTTGATCGAAGTCGTATTATGGGGTTGCAAGTTCCAGACACACGATGTCGGGCCTGCATACGGTCCCCTGAAACTCTGATGCACTTGTTGTCGGCTTGTTCGATGTATGCTATCACGAGTTATATACATCGGTATAATGCGGCTTTGAGAGTGCTTTATTTCCATCTGCGTCACTCATATCAGATAGACAGATCAGATCGACAGAACACCACTACTGCCATACGCTCCAGGAGCTATTGAGTCCGTTGTTGTGAATGAGAGGTGTAAAATTTATTGCAAATTCTCCTTCGTAACTATCGGACCAATCGTTGCCACGAAGCCTGATGTCGTACTCTTCGATTTGGATGAGAAGATCATCTATGTCATTGAGTTCTCGGCTCCGGCTGAAAGCAACATCACGATAAAGGAAAAAGAAAAGCGGCTTAAGTATCAACCACTCCTGTTTGAATTGCGTCAGGTCAACTAAGGACTCAGATTCACGTTGATTGTCCTCATCATAGGGTTTCTGGGGGGGGATAAAGAAGTCCTTCATATCTGAGTTGGAAAAAATTCCGGCTTGTAGGCGTCAAGTCGTTATGCTGACTGGCCAGATGCGGAAGTTACCGCCTTCCTTGGGTCCCTTCGTTTCCTTAGGCAGCATGATTCGGAACTCCAGTAGCGCTCACCCTCCGGTTGGAGGGAGCTCTATTGCAGAGCGATTAGGAAATGTTTGCATCCCTTAGCTTGCTGGGCGGTCTTCGAGATGAAGTCTCGAAGACCATTCGGTGATCTCATTCAAAAGAAAAAATAATAATAATAACATAATGGATATGTATGTATATCTTTGTATAATAATTTAATAATATAATCGTTTTTCGTGATGGGGAAGAACAGGGTTTATCTCTTCAGTTTAATTTTTCGTTTTTGAACGCAGCTGGTTTGATGTCTGAAACCGAGAGCTTCATTGTGCTTGTCAGGGTGGCGTGATAAACACCTTGGTCTATCGAAGTCGTGTTATGTGTGACGAAATTCCAAACGAAGTCGTCACCTGCGGAATTACGGAAGTGGTAATAATTAATATCGGATGAGCCGAAATCTCCCATTCCCCAAATTCTAATTAGGAAAATAAAGGGTCCCGCTACCTTTATCTAGGGACGGCTATCTCGGTAAGCAAGAAACGGGGTAAAAGTGGAAAATAATATCGCGTAACCGATCCTTAATTTAACCGCGTTTTGTTTTCAGTGAAATAAATAAATATAAGAAACTAATAATTTTGAAATAAATCGTTAGTGTAAAAAAAATCGCAAGTTCCAGGAATCATATTGTGAGCTTGGGTATTGTGAGAAGTTTGGAGAGACTGATAATAATTGAGAAAGTCTAGGATTACGGGCCAGAGGATTACCGCGGTCACCTTGGCCGATATACTGGGCCTCCCGGTAAGCCTCTGTAACCCTTTCTGGCGTGTCAAGAGAATAGGGTCAAAAGTCGGGCTGAAAAAATGACTGCGCTCCCTTGTGCGAGAGTGTTAGGATTTTCAGGTGGAAGACCTGAGGAATAAGGCCCAGTTGTTCCGAAGGATTGCCGTTCTTAGACTTGTCTGTGAAAGACCTTGCGAAAATCCCTAATTTCTCTCCGGAGAGGTCCATCTGGCGATAGCTATCCGGTGGCTGACGTGAAAGGGGCCAAAATCTACCCCCAAGGTCTCGCGGTGATGAGTTCCCTTTTTTTTAATAATATAAAAGTTGTGAGTTAGTCGATATATTTAAAACAAAAATCAAATTCATTAAAGAAAACAATAGAGTATAGGAGT
The DNA here is from genome assembly GCA_030522865.1 of Psyttalia lounsburyi. Taxonomy (NCBI): domain Eukaryota; kingdom Metazoa; phylum Arthropoda; class Insecta; order Hymenoptera; family Braconidae; genus Psyttalia; species Psyttalia lounsburyi. The sequence goes on along the minus strand of JAPYZN010003075.1, from coordinate 3,710 downwards.
AAAATATTCACAAGTTCGCGCGGTTAAGCTGGGAGGCCGGTCGCTCGATTATCGATCACCCGCGTCACTAGCGTACGGGCCAGTCGGTAATTTCCCACCACGACGCAACAGGTTCGAGGGGGAACACCCGAGAGCGGTCATTACTCTCCGTTTCGGGCCAGCACACGTGTTACCTCGTGGCGAACTACGGCGGAATTAAGACGCACGACGGTTTCCGACGGGAAAATTTTCGGCTCATCGGAACGTCCAATAATGGTCAGTACCTGTGCCATTAATTTAAGTGATCAAACAGTGAAATTCTACGGCTACCTGAAAACTGAGAGTGCTGGCTAGGAAAACATGGCGTGCTACCTCTCAGATGATGCCATTACTGAATCAAAGGTAGAAAATCCCGAAAATCTGGCCCCGGCTATCTCTGGCTACCTACCTCAAGGGAACCCGACTGTTATATTATTCGGCTAATTTTAAGTAATTTAGTAGTGACACAGTGTTATTATTAAGAGTGGCTTTTTGACGCAATTTCCACGCACGCTACCTATCCGACGCTACCTGTGCTTATTCCTTATTATAAGTTTCGGCGGGAGACCTTCCATGCTACCTATTTTTCGGGAGATTTTCATTAAATTCTGTACGTCTCGAGAAATATTAAAAAGAGTTGAAAGAGAATTAAAAATTACGTCGCGAATAGAGTACTTTTCCCGGGTTTTTGCGTGTTGCTACCCGGCGAGCCGTGAGAGTGGAAATTCGCAACTTTGTATAATTATTTTTGGTTGCATTTCCACTTATTCGTACAAAATTCGAATTTCTCCAGACCGATTAGATACAATTGTATCGGTTAGCTTACTGGGTGATCTTCGAGGTGATGTCGGAACCCACGATGATCATCCAGTGAGCTCATTCATCGGAAAGAAATATAATATAGTTATTGGCTGGTGGTAGGTTTATATTATATGGCAAGGAAAGACACAAGATATAATCCCACGAATGAACAAATAATTTTTCGGCGAGTATTAAACCCTATTTTTCATCACGATCCAAAAAACTCCGGTTGTCGGAAGCGATTCCTTCATGAGTTATATGCATCTGAATCACCCGGGACCAACCACATGGAGGTGGTGCTCTGGTCCCAAAACAATACATTTTAACACGTATTTAGATAAGGACAACACAAAGATAATGAACAATCGCGCGTGTGATACAGAAAGCCCACCACTTTCCCCTGATATCAAATCTTATCCGCCGCTATACCTCCTAGTAGCAATAAAATTTTTAATAATTATCATTGTTACCGGAGTCAGACGGCTGACTATGCCACTCTTTCGATTATTGTGGTGTGATAATTGTGGTATTATCGGGGGATAATGTTTGGCAATAGTTTCGGAAATGTCTCGAACCTGTTGTTTAGGCAGACGTTATGTCTGAACAAAAATTCAGCTCAATAACCGTGATATATATATGGAGAGAGGATCAGAGCTGGAGCCTCTACATTTTCAACACTCCCTCCCGACTGCTTTCAAATCCTCTTCTTTGATTGTTCCCGTAACGTAGCCGATTTTCCGGAGAGCACAAATCGAACGTTATCCACCCATTTTCCCTGGTCATCGCCAAAAGGGCAAAATCAAACCTCGAAAAATGTTTTAGAGGGCCAGTTGTTCTTTGTTTCTCCGGGAAGAACAAACCCGAATACCCAGAAACGTAAACAGAACTAATCCTAAAATCTTAAAATGACGACATAAACAGAAACTTAACCTAAGACGGGAGAAAAGGTGTTATTCCCGCGCTACTCAGGAGGTTGGTTGTGGAGAGGGGTGGTTTCGGGTGTGGATGAAATGATTGGGCCATGGACCCTCAAAAGTGACTCAAATTTTAACACCAAGTTTATGCTGAGAATCCTCAACTATATTGTTCCTCAGTCATAAAACAAAATACGATACAAAAGAAACTAATATCGAACCGAAACTATCAAAATACTGGTCATCTCATTAATACGGAGATAAAAAATTGATGAAGAAGAGAAAATACCGGAACCAAAATCATAATAATAATCGAGATACGCGGTAGCGTATCGGCCAAGTACACGTTTCAAACTCCAATCGCGCGCGAAACGTCGCCGAGAGCTACCAAGTTTCTATACACCACACAACTTCCTCTTGCCATACCTCCAATCCTTTTTTTTAATAATAAATTTGCGCTAGCATTTAGATGAAACATTCAGTTACATCATATAAATCGCGTATCAGCTTTCCACTGATTCCATTATCGGTTCAATTAGTCGAATATCAACGAAGATATCCACATAACAACGAGCTATCATGCACATTTTTCCCGTTTCGATTATCTCTATGAACTAACGGGTTACACTTGAGCCACTGAGTGGGCAGCGCGAATCCAATTCTCCTTTTTCGGGTTCAGCGATTGCCAACAGTGTAGTATAATACATACATTATCATCATGCGATATTGTGATTGGCCATTGGCTATTAATATGGCAGTAAATTGGCTTCTGAATTGGCTTTTGTGCCCTCATGTTTTGCGGCTAATTCAGAAGCTCCATATCAAACTCTGCTACGTCGGTAACAGAGAATTTGGCAATTGATCAGGGCCCACCAATCGACTCAAAGTGGGCGCATAATTTTGTTTTTTTTTTCGCAAGTAATCTGCTTCTGTTTTTTATAATTCAGAAACTCGCAATCTTTTGAAAAATAATTATTGTATTTTTGAAACTTTGTACCGACGGCTATATAGGTTTTGATTGGTCTGAACAGAGGGCAGCAATACCAACATTTTGAAAAAAAAATTTGAAACCGTCGACTAATTTTCCAGATATGGCACTTCATGTATTGACACAAAAAATCAAATATCTCCGGAACTACTGGTCCGTTTGAGCCCAGATGCGAGAAGAACTGTTCCTAGGATATGGCGAAAATCTGATTAAAATTTCATATTGATATTCCTATTTTTTGCAAAGGCTAGAGAGCGTACGACGATTTTTTGAAAAAAACCGAAAACTGAAAATATCTCGGAAACTTAGTCACCGACGACTATGTAGTTTTCGATTGATCTAGATAGAGGCGATCGTGACGAATATTTTGAGAAAAAAAAGTTCAATCAGTCCACTAGTTTTGTAGATATTCGCAAAAAACGATGAAAAAAGAAATGGCTTTTTCTCGGGAACTATTAAACCAATCATATAACGTAACAAAATTTCAGATTTTTTTGTCCTTTTATTATTCACTTTTCTAAAAGTTAATTTTCGAAAAGTGGTCTCGGAGCGGCGGGGGACAAGCAGACATTGTCGCCAAACTTTGTATTTTTGTGTTTCAGACCATCATTTTCAATGAAAATTAGAAAATGTCAAAATTGAATTATTGCCAAGCTGTCATCCGGAAGCAAAAAACAGAAGCAAAACACTTGCGAAAAGAAAAGTTTTGTGGGCACAAAATTATATGCTGCCACTTTCAGTCGATACCGATGTAGCAGAGTTTGATATGGAGCTTCTGAATGCTAGAAGTTTCTTTCTCTTGGTTTGAAAGAATGATTGAAATCTCATGAAAATCAGGAAAAAAAATTGAAAAAAATGGCAGATAGGCAGACAGGCGGACAGGCAGATAGGCACACACACACACACACACACACACACACACACACACTCCTCCTGGGAACTGCAACACCTTGTCGCTGGTGGAGGGGCTTAAGGGATTCATCCCAACT
>JAPYZN010003073.1:0-10287 GCA_030522865.1 Psyttalia lounsburyi | reverse complement strand
GAACGATATTTTTCCGTAGTGATTTTCACTTTTTCGAGTTCGGGCAAGGGCCCGTACCAATCCCCGGCCGAGGAAAAGTGAAGAGCAGTACGGAAAATTATTTTTCGTGGTTTAAGCCTTAGAAATTGGGCAAGGAACGTCTGATTATCTTCACAGATGATTTCTAATCTTTGAGGCGAGAGTAAATCCTGGATTAATCAATGGGAGAACTCAATTATATTCTCACTATTTCATGGCCAGGAAACATGTAATTTAATTTGCATAATTTTGGTTTTCTTTTTTCCAAGTAATTTATAACATCTGAATTTCTGATATTATTTAATTATCAATATATAATCCACCTTTGAAAGATCGAATCGCGCTCAATTTATTAATTATTCTCAATTATTTATGATTTTGAGAGTTTTGTATTATTTATCAATTATCCTTGAGTCATTCCTTTGTTTTGTTAACTGAATTTTGAAAATGCTTTTTTCCTCTACTGAAATATTTGGAAATGAATTGAGTTTTTAAGAAATTCAATTTACTTTTCATTATTTTAAAAATAATTAACTTTAACCAAATTGTAAAGACCTAATCTTTTCTCCAGATCCGAGAGTAATGTATCAGGCTGAAACGAAACGGCAGGAAATGCCAATTGAGTTTCAAAAAGGCCACTGAAGTATCTGGTTTTTTAAAGCCGGTGCTTCACGCCTTGGATTTAATTCATTTAATGGCGCTGATAACCTGATGTTATCAATCAGACCACTTGGGTGTCCTTAAAGGCATCCAACGTCTGAATCCGTAACTGCGAATGTGCAGAGTAAATACGAACGATTCGGTACAGTTCAGATATTTTGCATTATAATACCGTTAAATTTCACTTGATCGTATTAGATAAGAAAATTGAAAAAAAAACCTTCCGCAAGAAGTATAATTACTGAGACTAATCATCACAGGTTTAATGAGAGTACTTGGCGATGCCATTACTTTTTCTCATAATTATTCTCTCCATTACAGCGTTCGCAAACAGGTGGTTAACATCCCATCCTTCATTGTGCGTCTGGACTCGCAGAAGCACATCGACTTCTCCCTGAAGTCACCATTCGGTGGTGGTCGTCCAGGTCGCGTAAAGAGGAAGAACCTCCGCAAAGGAACAAGTGGAGCAGTTGCCGAAGAAGAAGAAGATTAAACTGTACCTTCAGAAACTCTTCACAAATAAAATGCAAAAATGAAAATTTTTGAATTATCTATTTTTCTTAGATCATTATCATCGGCTAGACTACTTACTCCAATATGAAGAATTAATTCAACTAAGAGATAGTGGTGGCCATTTGTGAAGTACCAGGGTTTCACCTGAAAGTTGATATGAATGATTATTTCAACGGGAGTGCAGAGACTTCGGTAAATACCAAGTATAGTTCCACCTCGAACATAAAATTGACACTCTGATGTGGTTCCGCAGCACCAATTTTGCTTCCTCAATCTTCATTTGTACCCGTCAACCGTGTTAGGTATTGCTTGTCACAAAATAGTATATTGCCGGTCAGGCATTCTGGAGTTTTTTATTCTTGCGGAGTTTGAAAAGTCGAATCGAAAACGAGACTGCCAACCGCACGAGTAAAACACATCCAGAATGCTCGCTCGGCATTATATTTTTCCCTAGTGTCACTAATCTCGCTACTCTTTGCGTGACTTGGGACCAACGCAATGGATGTGGTGGTCTCTAGTCCCAAAGACAACGCATGTTGACACACATCGACAAGGGCGAACAAAGTTGATGATCAAAATTACCCACAATGATCCCTTGGAATAGTCAACCCATCCAACTCTTGCGACCGCTTTGTGGATAGAAAAATGTTGAAAAAAGTCTTTTATTAAAAGTAAAAATCTTCACCAATGGGTCAAACTGTCAAGGGACTAAGGAACCATTCTGGTGAGGAGCTGATAGTTGGTTCTCACCATGGGCACTCAATTAACCAATAAAAAAAAATTAATTTGAATTTTGTGTGCTCTGATTTTCGCAGAAAACACTCATTATCTGTAATTCATCAGTCCATCGCTCTTTCCTCGCAATACTGAGCTACAAGCTAAAAGAGCGAAGTGATCGTGGCCATATCTATCATGGTAGTCACCTTGATAGATATACCTTCCGTTCGGATGTTTCTGATTATTCGGAAGCGTAAACTCCCACCGATCGTTTCCCTCAAAAGTAATCCTTAGGTTCAGCCTTGAGGCGTAGGAACCAACATTTCCACCGAGGTTCATTGAATTGGCATAGGTGAACCTATAGACATTTACCAGAACATACGTTTCTTCCTCGCGCAAAATTTTTAATTTCGGTAGCTGTTCAGTCGAGAATCTTCAGGCAATTGATGTTGAATTTTGCATTGAATTTTTTAACTGTGCCTTCCGTGGGATATTCAGCTTAAACATCGGGGTGAATTTTCAGTTGAATATTATGTCAGAAATTGTGATGAAAAATTGATGTGAAATTTTGGCTCGACCGGGACTCGAACCTGGGATCTTGAGGTTGTAAATTAAATGCTGTTATCGAATCCGCACCATAGTCGGGTTCTCTTGTGCTCATTTAATAATGGTTAAGAGTTTGTTAAATTCACTGCATTTTTATGCACTCATAACAAATTTTACAAAAATATAAAAATGATTCAAAGCCCTACAGTGGAGGAATAAACGATAAAATCATACAACATGGAATTAAATCCAAATATGCAGTGAGATGAGCGTTCAGAATATTTAGCAATAAAAAAAAAATCGAGTAATCGTAAATTAGCCGTAAGTGGAGAGTCGCATTACCGGCCAGCTTTTTTCATGTTTTTTCACGCTTGATTCGTAATAAAAGCTAATGCTCTTTGATCTTTTGGGATTCTCCCGCCCTGCTGATAGAATATAATCGAATGTTGATGTTCCCAAAGATAGACAAATCTGAAGGCCATTCAGAAATTAATATCCACACAAAGCCATTATAAATTTTACATATTTAAGTATGTCTCAGAAAATTCCTAGAAAGGAATAACTATAATTCTTCCTACTAGCCGATTATTCTCGGATAAAACATTACAAATTTATCCGCTAATTCAAGTTCGAGCATACTCCATCATTTAAAAATATACATTGATTTCTATCCAAAGTGATCTTTCGTTGGCGATTGTCCAGATTGCGCAAAGAGTAACTTCGTAGACTCCCTCGAAATAAGATGAAAAAAACAACAAACCCCGAAGTTCTTCCATTTTTCTCACGATTTTAAAGGTTTACAGGCTTCTCTAGGCGTCTCAAGTGCCCTCTCAACATCGTATTTGCCTCATAATTTTCAAAGAGCGCTTCGTGAGCTACGAAGGCTCATCTTGAACTTCATTTTTATGTTCTTTTCACTCGAAACACCGTAAGAAAAGCACTTTCCATTACGCCTGCAATATTTACTTTTATTCTCCCTCCCAACTTCCGCATTCTCACTTGCCTAGGACATTCCTTTCACCCTTACACGAGTGGATGTTCTGTTTATTCAGTGATGATTGAGGATAACGGGTCCCTTTAACATCATAAAATGGCCCATTTCATAGTTTGGTAATAGTCCTGGCAACAGGAGAGATAAGGTAAACTTGAATATGTGCATTGCGGTACAATTGATGCTTCAGCGCGGAAATGACCGACATTTACTTCGGTACGTGGTCTCTCCACGTGGCCACGTCTCTCTCTCTCTCTCTCTCTCTCTTGGTACGTGCCTTCTTATGAAACATCGCGGAGACTGGGAAAATGAGATCAAGTCGCGGTGCACATACAGACAGGCTGGAAAATCCGCTGAAGGCAAAAGCAGGCAGACGCATTTTCGTTTCCCGGCTTACACTAGCAATTTGTATATTTAATTTTTTTCAACTGCCTCTCATTTCATACTTTTTTACTTTTATGATCATTTTTTCTCTCACTCCACGGATGCGGAACAGCAGAACCCGTTACACCACTATCGGTTAACTAGTATTTGTAACGGGTGGAGGAGCAAAAAATTCAATTACACTGGTCTCTCGTAATTCGAATGAAATTTGTAAATTTAATCAGATCGAGGGCTTCTCTCTTTCATCTGGAAATTCATTTTTACTGCAGTGAATTTGTCGGAATTTTTTTATTAAGAGTATAGTATTTTTTCGAATTCAATTAAAATATCGTCAACTCGGTTTACGTGTCTAATGTATTCCAAATCCTCGGGTATATCTCGGGGATTTATCTCGGGTCCAATATTGCGGTATCCGTAACCCTTGTCCAATGTTCACGTTTCAGTTCATCTTCTCCATTCTCAAAGACTCAGGAATTTACATGCCAACCGGCTCGTCCTCGGGAAGGCCGTTTCAACAGTGCCAACTGGTGAGGCACCTCTGGATTCCCTTCCGCATCCATATTTCGTCTTACGTACGAAATACCCTTGTTGACATGGAGTCGCCTTCGTAAGTGGTATGCATTAAAGATGAGGCTGGATAAGAGGAGAGGGAAGTCACGGCAGTGAGTGTAGAAGAGAACACTTGACCAAGTTTGAATGTCTTCGGGGTGATGAGACTGGTGACAGAAAAGTCATTTAAAAACACGGGAAGAGGAGGATTCTACGAGGTGGAGTCATTGTGTCACCCCAATTTACACCTGTTTTTGTTTTTTTTTCAATGGTCAACGTAGAGAAATATTCAATAAAAATTACTAGCAGAAAGACCTAAGAATTACGGTTCGAAGTGTAATCTGGGAGCAAAGTAAAATTATATAAAAAGCGTCAATCGGCAGATAAATCCTACGATCTGTTTGGTAAAAATTACACATCCGTCCGGTCCCTCATGGCTAGCTATGAGGGGCAGTAGGAGGGGCTTTTTCTGCCTCCATGGAACGAAAGCGCGCCCATTTTGGTCCATTTTGGCAGAAACATCATATTCAACCCTCGGGAGGAAAATCAGACAAGCATTCCCAGGTACTTACAACCCTCGCCTTCGGCTCGGGTCGTAATTTTGCACGTGGGAACGACTTGTCGGATTATCCTCCCTAGGTAGAAAATATACTTTTAATAATATATTCTTTAATTTTTCTGGAACGTTACGTAACATTTTTTAAACACTTACGTATTTGGACGTTCTCGAGTATAATGATTCTTGAAATTCCTGTTAGATTTTACAGCTTTCAGTAAAATTACGTGACTTTTTCGTATTTTTTCAGTGACACACCGGAAAATTTACAGAACTTTACAGAGGTATTATGTTCAATTCCCATCGAAATTGGCTGCAAACGATTCACGTCGGCAGATTACGTGCATTTTCCCGTAATTTTTATTGAATAATTCTCTCTGTGTAGTTTTGGAAATGCTGTGAAATTTACTGTAGTTCTCTCATCATAAAATACTCATATGGTTAACTCTCACGGTGCTCATCAAAATCCGTTAGACGAGGAAATGAAAATATTTTTTGGGAGTTGTTGGTCATGGCGTATTTATTATTTTGGTAGAAATAAATCAAGCGAAATATTTTCAATTTGTTGGTGATCTCACAAATTTATTAGTTATACAAAATTAATAGAAATTACATCGAATTATATATCGACTATCGAAAATTATTTGCCATTTTACTTCAAACGCAGTTGAGAATACGTACAATAAAAATTTTCAAGCGTAAGGAGAGAATTTTTTACCCCCAAATTTACTTCTGAGCGTTATTTAAAACAATTCCATCGTATTTAATTAGAATTCATTCATGAAATAAATGAAATGAAATGAATAAAAATGATCATTTTTTCTTTATACAAATAAATTTGGTAATAATTTTGGTTTGTGTAGAAGATTCGGCTTTCGGACTCGTTTTTACGAAAGTTAATCCCCACAAGGAAACATATTAAATGTGAGGTCAATATTCAAAGTGACTAGTCCCCTGAGATTAATGAAAGCAGTTGGAATTCCATTACATATATAGTTGGTGAACACCAGTTTTAAGTAAAAAAAATAAGTGTCTGGCGGATCTCGTTGATATTTGTAAGGACTCCGGAAGTCCGGTGCAGCAGTATCATGGATATCTTTGTAGGTTTTATTCAAACTTAATACTGATTTTTTCAGTGAGATGAATAAAATCTCGACTATTAAGAAACATCCCACATCTCACCGTAACGATACCCTTGCCCACCTACCAGTTCGGCCCATTCGTGAAGAAATTATTCATCAATTTAAAGAATTTTATAATTTTTAACTGACAGAATTCAATGGTAATCAATTCAATGGTGGACAGTAGTTCAATGGGCCTCCGTCTAGGAAGATTGGGGTATTCATTTTTACCATCCACCTTTATGTTGTCCATTATCTGTATCCATATCAACATGTATTGTCTTTGGGGCCAGATACACCGGCACGTCCACGCCGTTGGCCCCGGATAACGTAAGGGCGGCGATGTAAGTCATTTAAACTGTCTACTTAAATGTCGTTGCACGTGTATACTCGGAAAAGTAAACATGCACGCGTTCGGGCGGCTTCGGCAGAGCCGAATCTACTACTTAATTACCATAATTTTCTCTACCACCTTCGTGTTTAATGAGAAATTATTTATATAGAGAAAAAATGATCTACTCATGAGCAAGCATTAATTTCCAATGAATTATGAATTGAAACCCAAAGAATATATATTTTAAGCCTAAGAAGTGAGATTTGGCGCGTAAATTGCCCTTCTAAAACGTCGACTGACTAAGCGCCTACCAATTCTCCTCGTAGCGAGAAAAATGAACCAGAAATTGATCGGACGAACGATTGATATGAACGAGTGCGGATAATAGCCAAGTCCTTGTCTGCCGAGTGTTGAGATTGTTTAGAAAGTCTAAGGAGCTGTGGAGCATTTAGCATTCACCCACTCATACAACCGGAGTTACCAATATCAACTCCAAAACGGCGGTATACAGACAAAGGTTTGGCATTCATGATTTGCTTTACGTGCTCTCTGGTATTTCTCGTGGAAAAAGGGGTGCGCCAGTGTACGTGAATAAGTGCCGGTTGGTGTATACACTAGTGGAGCAGAGAAACGGCTGGGCAAGTGGGAATACAGAGAGTACCGGGAGAATACTGTACAGCCGTGCGGAATCGTTGAGAAACGGCTGGAGAGTGAAAAGAGGCGTCCAGGTGTAGTTGTACCCGGGGTATAACCATTGAAATAGGATGCGCACAGGCTGCGTAGATAGCAGAATGTACTGGCTTTGTATTCTGCGATATCTCACCAGCTCAACCCCCTCCCTCTCGTAACTGGAGATTTTGTCATACATCGGGATTTCGAGGCAGTTCACCAGTCACACATTTCCAGTCATGAATTCGATAATCAATAAATATTCTGGTTGATAATGTCTAGGGGAATATCAAGGACTGCAGCTTTTGATAGAGTACAAAAAAATTATCGATTAGGGGGTAATCAATTACCGAATTTGGTAACATAAAATTTTAACGAGTTGTGAATCCAATTTTCAATTTCGTTAATTTTCAAGAAATTTCTAGTCTTTAAAAAAAAATTACTTTAAGACATTGATATTTTTCGTGTTAAACGGAGTTTCAATTATCAAAAACAATAATTAAATATTATACTTATCACATGAAACTTTTCAGGATGGCAAACAATTGAAAAAATTTCTGATAACTCGGGATGGATATAAAAAAATTATGTGTCCATAGAAAAAAAAATCAGCGACACAGAAACATAAATAACGAAATACTGTTGAACTAGATATGGTAACTAATAGTTAAATATTCCTTTGTTGATAAATTACTCTCGCGTAACTCGATATTTATACCGCGAAGGCCATGTAAAAACGATAACTGTGCATTTCTCAAACTTCTGCGATAGTTTTACATCTCAATTTTTCAATCTCAATCTCCTGGAATCCTGTCCACCTTCAGCTTATTTTTATCCTCCTTCATGAGATCCTTGCACCGCCGACATACCAATGGCGGGGAGAGCAATCGTGCCATTTAGTCCTTCAGGCTGTATTCCCAACACGATTACCCATTGAAATGAGGAAATACAATGGATTTCATGAGTGACGAGAGAGAGACGTAGATGGATGGACGCCAATGACATCGCCAAATGCTCGAGAGCTTAAGGGCAGAGGGATTAAGATTTCAATGCATTATGCAGGGAATGTTATTAATACTCAATAAATTTCAAGGTATTTGTTTATCCGAGAGAACAAATTTTTTATGTTGAGTTGATTGTGAAAAATTCTTGGAAATGCAAAAAAAAGCCAATAATCCGTGGGAATTTTGGGTCTTTGAAATTTAGGGAAATTAAGATAATTTCGGTGAACCTTGCGTTAATTTCTAATTAATTATGATTTAAAATGATTATTGAACTCTGTTCTACTGAATTATTCAGAAATGTTGTACTCCAAAATTCCCAATTCAATGAAAGATCTTGTAAAAATGATAAATTGAATTATTGAGACGATTTTTGTTCTATTACTTCACGGAAACTCATTAAAATTGAGAACAGTCTGGAATAAATATTTCTGAAGTTCTGATTAACAGAATCAATAGCCGTAAGACTTCCGCTAGCGAATGTCATACGAATGCATATGAATTCATTTTAAATTCATTTGACAATGAAAATTGTAAGGAGTTTAGTCAAAGGAAGGCTTACCATTTTCTTCAGATATCATATTAAAGATATATTAATAAAATAATTTGAAGTACCTACATCATTTAAGGTACCTTATCTCATCGCCGTTCGATTTCCTAACTCCGGCCGACTACAAAATTTTGTTGTCACTGCGGCTACACTTCATGCGGACTCACACAATTATATAGAATTTCAAAAGTGACCTCTCTACAAAATATACTGAAAAATCGGTTGCTACAATTTTGCCGGTAGTCGTTAATTCTCAACAATGAACCCCTGCATTCGTCCTCCACTCAAATTCTCTAAAATTTTTCGCTCGAATTTGCTTTTACTTTCATCAATAATTAAACGAAACAAGTTGCTAATGTGAGCCCAGAGCAATCTATAGAAAATATAGGAATGGAAAAAGTAAAAATATTGACAAACAATAGATTGAATGAAAAAAATGCAGATATTGAATGTTTTGTATTTTTTGTTTTCAAGAAATACGGACTATTAAGGAAAATCTCAGGCAGTCATCAATTTTCAACAATTAACCCCTGTACATGCGCTCAATTTCAAAGTTCAAGCTTTCATCGTTACGAAGAAAGATATCGTGGGAAAATTCAGGAGTTTATCCAGTCCTATGCTCTTCCGCAGAGCACTCGAATTTTACGAGGTGGCTTCATCTCCTCAAACCGTGCACGGTTTAATGGTAAGTGTACCCCAGTTTCCAAACAATGCCAGTAAATCCTCGCGAACCGCATGGTAAACCCACTCCTGCAAGGGCCCACCTGGAGGAGCTAGAGCTTTTTCACTGTTCATTTTGCATCGTCTCTGTTGGGGTTTTTGTTTTCCTCTGCATCTGAGATTATTACGAGGCGCTCCCTAATCAAGATTATTTTCAACAGGCAAACTTGAGTTTGAAATGTTTCAGGAGGATTATCAAAGGAGTGGTGAGTAAGGAGTGCTTGTGGACGAATGAGGAAAGTGAGAGAATGAGAGAGTGGAAAAATGCGGGTGACAAAAAAATAAAATCTGGTGAGAAAGCTCCTTGCTAGCTGCATCAGCGTGAAAAAGCTTTAGGCCCCTCATCTTCACTTCGTCTTTCCTTTTGGGGTGAGACTTGAGCCGTCGAGTGAAGCCACCCCCCAATGCTCGATGGTAAAAGGTATGTCGAACAGAACAAACTCAGTTGTTCTGATTCCATGTGGCGGGAGTTGAAAGGAGTGTAAAATAATGGAACATGGGGAGTGGAAATTTTTTGGGAGGGGAAACCACCTGATACTACACGGATATTCGCACCTTGCGGCTCGGGTCACAGGTAATGCTCTTTGATCCTTTGGGATTCTCATGATCTATTGAAGCTTCACGCTGATCAGTGAATGATGTTTTTGGGCGTTTAGAATAGGTATTTTAAGATTTTAAAGGTCATTAATTAAGGCGAGAATATTTCTATTTAATCCTTCTGGATTTAATCACTTTTCGACTTTGATGGAATTCGAAAGGCGCGGGTTGAGACTTCCGAGAGCCACAACTTGAAACTGTTAGAAGCTTTAATAGTATATTTCGATACAAGTGCGACGGGGTGGTAACGAGTGTGAAGTTATTGGCGGCTCGAGGCGAAGCCGAGGGCTGCCAATCACACGAGTTGAAACACCCCGTCGCACGTGTATCCGAACTATATTTTTTGTTAGTGATGTTACGT
>JAPYZN010003072.1:0-10286 GCA_030522865.1 Psyttalia lounsburyi | reverse complement strand
TGAAATGACCCTGAGAAAAGCCCCCCTAAGTTACCCTCGATTTAAGGCTGCCGTGAACGACCGAATCAAGCCTGTTTCAGGCCTGAGATACTCAGCCTTAGCGAATCAAGACTCAAACAGGCTTGTTTCTGTTGTCAGCCTTCGTCATTCCTACCTGGGTGGTTCGGAATTGGTAGAACTCAAAGGATTTTGCTCGTATTCTTTCGAATTCTATCAAATGCTAAAGTGGCAGATCCCCAAAGGTAAGTAGGTTTGGAAAAGAATTGGAACAAGATTTCCCAACAATTTTGTCCTTTTGAGTCCTTTTCAATTCTCAAACCAAACATTCTGTAGAGCATTCGAGAAGTCTCAATATTCGACTCGGGTAATCGACATATTTCCATCCTTACTGCCGTGCGGTAATATTACCACACGGCAACAATGTTCGCGATGTGAAATTTACTATCTCACAAAGTAAACAGACCGGATTCAACCAGGGTCGAATGAAGGATCAAAATAAACAACATTAGGAGAAGAAACAGGAAGGGAGATCCACGACATTCAATAGTTCATTTTTCTTATTCTATCCAAACATCAGTGAGACAATGAATTGTAACTCACAAGGACTGAGTGAAATCCGTGAGAATGTCATAAAATTTTCTACAATCACCTTTCGTTTTTGAGTTACGGAAAAAATACGTAATTTTCGCTGCATATTTTCATTCGCGTATCCATTAAAAATTTAATTTTTTTTTTTCGAACACATCTCACAATACAGCAGATATTCATGTTTTATGTTTTCTATGTTTATCTTGTTTTTGTAATTTATTCCATTTTTGAAAAATTGGTTAATTGTATGATGAAAATAATGAAAATGTGAAAGTAAAAAAATTATTTCATGCTACGAGTTTTATTACAATCACTCAATTCAGGATACTAATTTCATAATTATTCATAATTTTAGTAATTTTGAACGTAAATATATTTTTTCTCCAGTCTGTAAAAATTGGTCGTACAACTAGAAGATTTTCAATATCAAGAAGAATATGTTGGACGCCAGAAACACTTTGCAATAGGGGAGAGAAGGAAAAATTCCCGTTGGAGGGTTAGAAGAACCTCTTGTAAAATCAATGGAAAACCAAATGATTCAAGAGAGGAGACTCCAATATGAATAAGCCTGTGATTGCGTCCATCGAAGAATAAAATATAATTTATTCGAGTGACATAGTCCGCGCGGAATTGTAGATCCGTCTCAAATACTGGATTTGATATTCTCCTCGCAACCTCAACGTTATCTTCTTGCAAAGGAAGAGACAGTGCTATAAGACCTTATTGTTGCTGTAATTTTATCACCATTACAGGTTGCGAGAATGATTATTATCAGCGATAATAGTTTATGAAAATCATTTATTATTATATTTAAAATGCAATTAATTTTTATTCTTTTTCTGAATGAAACATTTGTTTCTTAATTTTGTCTTATGAAAAATGAGTTGTCCAACAGTCGCGAATTGAAATTGAAAAAACCTTGAAATTTAAGCAGTTACTACGCCTAATTCATTCTATAATAGTTCCCGAGTCCTCAAGAACCAGAAGAAAATGCCCTCACTGGGAAAGAAGTGACTGGAAGAATCTCTGGTATTGAACGTAAAGGATATTTTCGAATGTTTTCTAGAAAAATTGCAAATATAGTTCTCCGAATATTTTTCAGACTATTTTCAGTGGTAATACCACAAGACAAGTTCCCCGCGAAAATTATTCGCTAAAAAAGTCATCGAACACACGATTTTTCGAGGAACAAATATCGTTAGAGAATCCTTACGGATCACTAAGATGGCCAAATTATCATATGAGAGTTGAGCCATATTGAGTCATTGTTTACATTGTTACCACACTTGAATATATTTTTCACATAAGGCCCGGGTGTTTAATTATATTTTATAATTAATATAATATACTATAATATAATATAATATAATATGACAAGCGTCGCAATTTTGCATCAAGTTTTTTGTCGCGAGTGCTCTTTATTCCGGTATAAAAAAAAGCTTAAAAAATGCAGAAAATTCGAAAATAAATTTTCAAAGAACCTTGTTTAAATTAATGCCTTATGTGCGGAGGATTGTGACATTTCGCATTTCACCCGCTTTCGCATTTCGCTAACTGCCATGTTGACGTCGTTTTGACGCCATTTGCGGTGGTAATTACCTATTTTTTAATTTTACCCTCTACTCTCTTATTCCGCGAATGCAGGCAGAAGTATTTTTTTATGAATAGGACGTTATAACCCGAGTCGAGGGCTTATCAACACACTAGTCAGAATTATACGTTTACTGCAGTAAGGTAAACAATATTTTATGCCTCAAGGACTGAAAACCGCGATTTAACCGAGCCGAGCGGAACTCTAGATGCATAAGTACATCTTTCCTCCCGCTTCAGCGGGAAAGCGGTCAAACTTTCCGCTTAGGTGGTGAAAAAATAGTATATTTCACCACAAGGACGGTAAAATAAAGGAGTCCTGTCCACGTGCAAAATAACCACCCCAGCCGAAGGCCGAGCGGAAGGCCTTTATTTTACCGCCCGAGGGTAAAATACGATTTTTCTTTTCCGTTGGGTGGGGAGAGGCGAATTTCTGCCCGCGGAGCGGGCAGAAAGTACCCTCTTTCCGCCCGGCGGTACGAAAAACAACCTTTCGCACGAAAGTGTCATAATTAATGAGAAATGATGAGAACTGGATAAGTGAAGAATCATTTTCAATCGCATTGAATGATCTTTCCAACGAGTACAAATCATTATAGTTCATGAAAGAGGAAAACGTACCTGAATCTAGAAAACTAAGAAAAAGTCAGACAAGAATCGAAAATGTTTTACTGATGGAAAATATACTAGACTCCAGTATAAAATATAATTAATTCGAGTATATATATTTTCAATGTGTAATCACTATGGTGCATTAATAGATTTACCAGGCTCCATCTAATACCACTGAAATAGATGAAAAGTTACTTGCTCCATGTTATTATTGAAAGTCAGCCGAGTGGTTCGCCATGATGCAAATCACAGAGAATACATAACACAGAAAGCAGAGGACTGTGATGGAAACGGTGGAGGTGGGGAGGGCAGTGAGAGGGAGAGATGTACTCTTCACCACAGGGGTTATAACGAGGGTGATACTCCACATTGCCTCGCTTTGGATCCTTCCATTTTACTCTCGGGATATACTCTCGTCGAGCATATTGAAGGAAAGCATCCAACCAAGCTAGATTAATTCTGGCAGATTAACGCCTTTACCTCGATGAAGTCGTCCGCTAATGCTAGCTAATAAAAGTTGCCAAGATCTCCAGCAAACTCATTCTATACATTTTGTTGAGTATTCCCACTCTTAACTTTCCTTTACTCCCTTATTCGGTGCACGATTTGCTTAATGATTGTGTTTTCATCTGAGTTTAACAGAGGAACTCAGTTTCCATCGTGAAGAGAGTTTACTCAACCAAATTAAAAATCTTTCGAAACTTACCAGAAATACTTCCAAATGGGAAAGTATTTAATTAGATATTTATAGTTTGTAAAAGGGAATATTGTAAAATCGAGAATTTTGTCATTACTGATTTTTTTAGTACTTAAATATTCTGTCACATTCTAAATAATTTACAACTAGGGGATACAGTAAACGAAAATAAATGCAGAAATTTCACTCCAAGAGTTGAACGCACTCATTGGAGTATACATGGATCATTTCCCCTTGAATAAAAGAAGTGGATAATTGGATTTCGTGAGAATAAACATAGTTTTTTTGCTCATAAATTAACAATGTGCTTTCGAATGGGTTTCTTTTGGAAATTTTTGTCCAAAGTGCAGTTGGAATTTAGTCGAAGTTTAATCGGATATTAGTCAAGGTTAATATTTAATGAAGGTTCAGGCAAGGCTACGTTACTGTTGAATGAATGATCAAAGTGAACGTTTTTTTATAGTAAAAAGGCTTAAATCGAGCTGGCGCAAAGTTTAATCAGATTTGTTCATGGCTTAGAATTTAGTTGAGGCTTAATCGGATGTTAGTCAAGGCCCATATTTGATGGAAATTCAGGCGAACTTGAGTTCGTGTTGACTAAATGATGAAAATCAACTTTTTTTTTAAGTAAAGGCTTAAATTGAGTTCAGACAGAGTTTAGACATAGTTTAGACAGAGTTTAGTCAGAGTTTAGTCACATTTGGTTCCATTTGGGCTTAGTTAAAATCGGCGAAGTGTCCCATGTCAGTCAGATGCAGATAGACTAAATTATATAAGCTACATAGACCCATATTTCTATAGAAAATAAATCAAGCAGTCATCGATATATATTTTTTAACATCAATTTTCTATTAATTAAATTTCAACAAATATTTTTTGACTGATTATCAAACAAACTATTTTTGAAAAATTGCGAATATTTTAGAAACTCTATGGATAATTGAACTTTAAATCATTCCGATGAATCGAGGTCATGAGGTCTACATCCTCGCAAGAAGTAATGAATTTATATTCATTGCTCCTATGGAGAAAATTGCAAATGACACAATTGAAAAAAAAAATCATCTACATACATAGGCACATACGGACACTAGATAACCATCGCATATTCGGAATTTTTACACCATATTTAGTTTCCCTGACAAACAATTCGAAACTTAATTTTCAATGATCATTCAGAAGTAACAACTTCAACATTTGGTTTATTTAACTAAAGTTTCTGGAGATCATTACTCGAATATAGGAATATATAGAGTAATACCGGATTTTCTCAAGGGTGCGACGAGTAAATGTAATTCTCAATCAAAACTCGTTAATGAAAATTCTCTTGTGACTACCGAAAAACTTCAAGTCGTCTTCTATCGACGGTACCATTGTCTCAATTCTCGGTGGTCGTTAAGTATGCGTATGTTTCTCGTCTACGTAGACTGATGAAAACATCCCGGGAATCGATCGAATATACGACAGAGAGGAAGCCGCAGTGACCCCTGGGTGACAGGTGTTGAATATTTATAAATCCAGAGGAAATGATCGACTGTCAAATACACTATCATGCCGCTGATTTTCATAGCATCACACAATGTTGAGAATTAGATAAATGTTATTTGAAAGTATTGATAATCTGATAAAAAAATTAAAAACTACTTTTTTGGAACGAAATACGACCAGGCTAATGTTTGAAATAATTTGATAGTTGAAAAAATTAATGAAATCAACAAGATAACCAAGTAGGATTATTTCTAATGAAAGGAAAACTTCGTGGAACTTGTTTAGAATTGGTCTTTTGCATTCTAGCCGAGTTTTTTTTTTCATTAAAAATACTTCTACTTGGTTATCTTTTTGTTTTCCTCAATTTTTTAAATTATAAAATTATTCCAAACATTAACATGAACGTATTTTTTTCAACCACTTCAGTTTTTCATTTTTTATTAAATCTTAGTCTTTTTTTAGTTTATTAACAACTTAACAGACGTACAGTGCATATGCAATTTTAAATCTGTGTCGGGCACCAACATATTCAAATTGCTCATACTTCGTTTGAAAAAAAAAATTTTCTTAGCTGTAAAAAAATTTGTTTTCACTCATGCCATTTTGGGTTTTTACGATTGGCTTCCACTCTAAACCCCAACCTACAGCGCCATATTCACCGAAGGCCAAGAGATAATGTCAATTGAGAGAAAAATCCACCCAGGTCCAGTCGTCCCCTTAACGAGATATCTGCTCGACAGTGAATTTGTGTAGTGCAGTTAATAAACATCTGAACATTCTTTTTTACAACATTCTTTTTTACTTCACCAAGGTCACCATTATAATGTATCTTATTGTTCTTGTCGATCACGATAGAATGAATTATCGAGTATTCATCAATCGATAAAAGTGAAATAATCGATTAATCGTGTCTCGCGCCTTCAAGATTTGAAGATGGTCATTATTAATTTGGACTAGCATTAAGACGCGCATTTGACGCGTTCGGCAGGTGGTGTTTACATCTTCCGTATAATTTTCATCGATTCTTCTTTGTTCTTGTCGATCATGATAGAATGAATTATCGAGTATTCATTAATCGATGAAAGTGAAATAATCGATCAATAGCACCTTCAAGATTTGAGGTTGGTCATTAGTAATTTGGATTAGCGTTACGAAGCGTACTTGCCAGGCTCGGTAATAAGTATTTACATCTTCAGTACAATTTTTATCAATTCTTTTTTGTGCTTGTCGATCATGATAGGATGAATTATCGAGTATTCGTTAATCGATTAAAGTGACATAATCGATTAATCGCATCTCGTACCTTCAAGATTTGAGGATGGTCATTAGTATTTTGGATTAGCATTAAGACGCGCATTTGACGCGTTCGGCAGGTGGTGTCTACATCTTCCGCATAATTTTCATCGCTTCTTCTTTGTTCTTGTCGACCATGATAGAATGAATTATCGAGTATTCATTAATCGATGAAAGTGAAATAATCGATCAATAGTATCTCGCACCTTCAAGATTTGAGGATGGTCATTAGTAATTTGGACTAGCATTAGGACGCGCACTTGACGCGTTCGGTAGGTGGTGTCTACATCTTCCGCATAATTTTCATCCCTTCTTCTTTGTTCTTGTCGACCATGATAGAATGAATTATCGAGTATTCATTAATCGATAAAAATCGATTAATCGTATCTTTTGAGGACCTCCATTAGCAATAATGGCATGAGCATGACTGTCCCGTTGTCTCCTATAAAAATATACAATTCATATACTGCACTCTTCTTTCTTAGACTTAACTGACGTTGAAATCGTATACTGGAGAGATGCGTGCCATACGCATCGACATCATGATGGCTAGCGCGATATTCGCGAGCAACGCGGAAGCCATTAGCTACCATATGGCATGTGCCGTAGTTTGTAGCCACGTCTCGCGTTTGTTACCTTCGCGTATAGCCTATCCCGATTCAAAGTCTTTTCTTCTATATGAACGGTACAATGCATAAGAGTCGCGCCATAGGGCCTGCATAATTGCTCTTTCCCTCGGCAGAGTCATCTCGTAATTGTTTTCATGTTATAGGGAAGTGGAAGGCGGAGGAGGCAGAGGGTCGCGCCACCTTGCTGACCACTCATAGCTGTCCTTTCCTCGCGTAATGTGAGGATTATTTCCTCCTTGTGCAGTACGTGATTCACTGTCTCAAATTTATGATCGCACCCATGCATTTTTCGCAATGAAGTACCACAAAAAAAATGGGGGAATTGAATTTTTAAGACGTGAGTGATTTGCTGCTTAAGAAAAGAGATATTGATTTTAAGATACCAAAAAGATGAGGTTTTTAAACGTCTTAAGTTGAAATTTGCTAGTGTCTTAACTGGAGATTCTTAATCTCGAATTAATACGGGATTTTTTTTCTCTAGAAAATACCCGGGTGGATATCCCGTTTGGAATTCGATCGACTGTCAATTGAAGAATCGAATTTTTCAATTTATCGATTAGCATTCGCGTGAAATTCGATTTGAGTTTCAGTCGATAGAATCGAACATGAATCGACCTCATACGGAATCGATTACAAGAGAATTTCGATTATGCAAAACCCCTTCGGATCAATTTATTTATCGTTTTAGAATAGTTTTCTTCTATTCAATATGAAAATCGACTAACAATCCAATCGATTGTGTTTCGATTATTCACTCTTACCAAGTCAATCGACTTTTAATCGACCACTTGATTTATTGTTCTAGAATAGTTGTCCCATTGTAATTAAAAGAAGCGAATAATACTTATGGTTTGTCCCATTCGAGATTCTCTTGTCATCGACTCCGTATGTGGTCGATTCATTTCCGATTCTATCGACTGTAATTCAAATCAAAATTCACTCGAATGCTAATCGACAAACTGAACAACTCGATTCTTCAATCGACTGGTCGGCCAGGGTAGGCGTATTGGTTAATGAATTTCTGGAGACAAAATTCCGTAGTTCGCAGAAGATCAATTGGAAGAATACCCAATTGCGTAATTGGGAGTTTGTGAGGTGTTATTCATCGATATTTTCCTGTCATCTCATCTTAAAACTCTATTCTGTTAGCTTAAGAACTGAAAGTCTCGATTTGAATTTTTTCAATATTTGAACTGGAGACCTGCAAAAGTCTCAAGTTGAGGCATTTGAAAATCTCAGAAAGAAACAATCAGAGATCGCAAGTGGAGATGGTAGTTTCAACGTAACGTTGCATTTTTTTCTGTTAATATCGTACAAAACAATAAATGAAGGAATTTTTTGGAAGCGGTATATTATTAATTATCCTATCAATCCCTGCCTTTTTAATTAGATAGCCCGAGTTTATAAATAGTCGATGGTTCGTTTAGCCTGTTGTTGGTAATTGGGGTTTATACCCGGTTGTACTGTTACAAGCGGTGTCGAAATTTTGCACCAGCTCTGCTGTAGGGTAGAGTTTATGACGCATCATTAGTAATATACTGTGACAAAAGGCGACACGAGTGATGTTCACAATAAATCACGGAAAAAATAATGAGAGAAAATAATCCATGATGTAATCGTCATTCTATCAAACAAATTCTTTTCTCTTAAATTATTGTCTCAATTTTTAATTATATCGGCTCCTACTTGTTTTATGCCTGCCATATACTGAAGCTTGAATTTAAAATTAAAGTCCATCACGATTGTTCAATGATCAATGATGAATGATCGCGGGTTCGATTCCCGGCTGGGACTCCGAAGATTTTTTTCTCGAGCAAATTCTAATTTCCTTCAGAATTTGATGTTTGATAGAGGTAGGCAGTGTTGATTAATGAATTTCTGAAGCGAGAATTCCGTAGTTGCCGTTAGCTCAGTTGGCAGAGTACCCGGCAACTAAGATCAATGCAAATATATTGATGTAGTTAAAAAAAAACTACGCATCTTCTCTTTTTTTTACCATTGCTAGATAGAGTTGCGCACCAACATTATTCCAATTATTTATTGAATATCATCATTTTGAATGAAATTAGTAAATCCTCAAATCCTCTTTAAATATACTGTAAATTACAATAACTCAAATTCTCGGTTAGGCGAAAACAAGGTTACACATTATGAGGAATTACGAGGGAAAAGTTAAAATTCCAAAACGTACTCTAAAATCACGTACCGGAGAATTTAGATAATGATTACCCCTTTTTCGTGTTTCTCTCACTTCGACTTAAATTTCGTGAGAGCAGAATTTTCCTATTTTTTGCCCCTTGGGCCCGATCGCTGCTGTTCGAACAGTCCCGGTGGTCAACACATGTACAACACTCGCGACTTTCGATTTTCGTTATCCCTTTTCCTGATCAACTGAAATGACTTTTCTACTTTTTCTTACAACCCTCGCGGGTCAAGAAACGGTTGCTTGTTCTTAAATCTGTCAAACTTTAGTCTTCTCCGGACAACTCACGCATTCATTTCGCGCTTAAACCGACCCTCAATCCGACCTAACCAAGTCTTGTATTCGCAAAATTAATTCACGGTTCATCTTTTTCGAATTCTCAATTTGAATCAGGTACCTTTCAGATTAATGTAATTTGAAATGTATTTATTGAGTTTTATGTGAAATTATAGCTGTAGTTTAAACGACTCAACGGATATCTATTGATGGAAAAAAAATTTCCTTCAAATTAATTTCCATTCCTAAAATTGTTCTTCCATATTAACACAAAAATTAACGCGTATACCAGACATAATTATCTATAACTTTCAATTATTCTAGCAGCTGAAAATTGCCCAAACTTTGAAAAATATGGAAATGAAAAAATTAATGAGTATTAATTGATAAATTTGAGCGCCACTAATGGACCACATGTTTATCGAAATATTAAAAATCCATGAAAGTTTTTAAATCCTCGGTTTTAAGTTATGTAAATATGTAAATAATGTTGTTACTGAATAAAAACAACTATGGGAAACGAAATAGTATATTTCGATACAAGTGCTCGAGGCGAAGCCGAGGGCTGCCAATCACACGAGTAGAAACACCCTGTCGTACGTGTATCTGAACTGTATTTTTTGTTAGTGATGTTACGTTCAGCGAGTGGCGAACTGTGCCATTTTTTGTTTACTAGTAAACGAAAAGGCACTTTTCGACACGGGCTGAACGTAGCAGCAGTGACAAAATAGTATATTTCGTAACGAGTGAAAAAAAATGGTTTTTGGCGAGTGGGAGGTTTATATCACGAGCCGAAGGCAAGTGATATAATCCCACGAGTAAAAAAACACTTTTTTCACGAGTTACGAACATAATTTTTCATCTCAATGTGTCGAAAAAGTACTTTTCAGTCACTCGACGCGAAGCGGAG
>JAPYZN010003071.1:0-10290 GCA_030522865.1 Psyttalia lounsburyi | reverse complement strand
ATGTGATTATAATCCTCGCCTTCGGCTCGGATTATAAAGCCACATTCGTCAGATAATACTTTCATCGCCTGGTGACATAATGTACTATTTCGACACAGCATGATGACAAAACTTATAATAAGTAATACACTGACAGAAAAACGTACTTTTGGCTGAAAAACTAATTCTTGGTTCCAGAATATTTTTTACTATTACATAATTCTTGAGCCAATCTGTTTCTGCCGTTCCTTAAGTATTTTTCATTGTCCAGAGAAGGAAACTTATAAGGTTTTCTTTCCCTGGACAACATGCATACTTAAGAGACCCGAGAAGAAGATTGGCTCAAGAATTATGTGATAGTAAAAAATATTCTTGAACCAAGAATTAATTTTTCAACCAAAAGTAAGTTTTTCTGTGAGTGTAGAAACCCAATACACTATTCTTTCTAAAATTATCTTTGTCTATAAAATTTTCCATTCGTAGACAGTCTGCATTTATATCCTATATTTTATTTACGAACTTTAGTCCCCAACTGTACATATCCTATTCGATTAATTGTTCAACCAACAATGACTTTTGTTTAACGACTTTTGTACCCCTCTAACCACAACAAAATTGTTGACAAAAGCGATTCAACCCGGGATATCAGTTTACACGATGAAATCCTTTGATCCACCACTGGAATTTTGTTTAATCTTCGTCACGATCGCGTCCTTGCGATCATGTCGACACGCTAGACTGGCATCGATCCATCTTGGCCGAGGGGGAACCTTGGGCTCAGATTAAACGATCCACACGGGTGTAATGCCAAACGCTCCGTGAAACTTTTGAGTCAGAAATGGTGAGAGGCAGTCGAGTGGATTAAGAGATATACATTCACCTCTTCCAAGTTTCATATTGTTTCTCGTCCCCTGCATTTTGGAGAAAGGAACTTGGACTGCAAACAACTGCAACTTCCGTGTAAATATCGGGCTCAGAGTTCATTGAATAGTTGTGTACGTGAATTTTAATCTCTTGGCAGAATCATGAGTTAACGAAGATTTTAAACAGATTATTGCACTAATATTTCCAAAATCGGGGATTATTTACCTACCAAATGGTCAATTTGCTATAAAGGAAATTTACAATTAATGGAATAGATTTGTGAATAAAAAAAATCAATTTAGACGTGATACAGTGCACGTTTTCGTTCCTTAAAGAAATAATTACATACTCTCCAGATTGAAATTATCAACTAAATACATCGATTTTCCATTGCTTCCAGTGGTCTTCAATAATTCCATTATTTTAATTTTGTACATATCCATATGCCAAATATCTAAATTGTCTGATCTTTCATTTTTCGAATAAACTAAAAAATTGTGGACTGTTTATATTCACAACCTCTTGTTGCAAATAGCGCGCTGCATGTTTATTCTCTTAAAAATCTGTTCTATTTTATTGGAAAAAAGAGACAATAAGAAATTTGAAACTTTTATCTAGCAGGCGAAATAATGGAACATGCTTTCCGATCGGTGATAATTGGTTATCGATTCACGTGTATATACGTGACAAACTGTACAATTGGTTAACGATGATCCCAAATAACAGTTATATACAGAGATAGGAATAAAGTGAGTCAGGTCAACAAAAATAATGAATATAAAAATATAGCTTTTCATTTGATGAGAGGTTTGCCCGAGCCTAGCCCAGTTTAACTAATGATGTAAAAAAAATAGTTGTGTGTTCAGTTAAGAATATCGGATACAATTTGGACTCAAACACTGTAGTATACAAAAACAATCATCGAGAGAACTCGAACTACTTCTCTACCAATGTTTCCATAATTACCAATCCAAAAAACGATCGAACTACAACGACAACTTCCATTTGGCATAAAATTATTCCCACAAGATATGGAATAAACCCGGGAAGAATTCCACAGAAAATTAACAAGTTTTCTTATCTTGTTCCAGGTCATCAATGGCTGAAATCCAACCTGGGTGTAGTTCCAGAGTACGGTTGGTCAGTGGACCCTTTCGGCCACGGTTCGACAATCCCACATCTCCTGAAAGCTTCTGGCATAAGCGGTACAATAATCCAACGGATCCACTACGCCTGGAAGCAGTGGTTTGCCAAGAAGCAATACGGTGACTTCGTTTGGCTGCAACCGTGGGATCAAATTGGCGCCTACGACATCCTAACTCACAACCAGCCCTTCGATATTTACAATATCAAACACTCGTGCGGTCCGCATCCTCACGTTTGTCTGAACTTTGATTTTCGAAAGATCCGAGGCGAGTACACTGAGTACTCAGTCCGGGCTGTTGACATCACCCCTAACAACGTCAAGCAGATGTCTGAATTGCTACTAGAACAGTACTCGAGAACAGGATCCCTCTTCCCTCACAACGTTGTCTTGATTCCTCTAGGTGACGACTTCAGATACGATCAACAGATCGAGTGGGACCAACAGTACACCAACTACAAGATCCTCGTTGACTACATCAACAGTCGTAAAGAAGAGTACAACGCGGAGATACTCTTTGGAACCCCGAAGGACTACTTCCACGAGATCCAGAAGCGAACGGAGAAGTTCCCAACGCTGGGAGGAGACTTCTTCGTATACTCTGACATCTTCAGCGAGGGTAGACCCGCCTACTGGAGTGGTTACTTTACAACTCGTCCTTACATGAAGATCCTCGACCGAGAGCTAGAAGCCAATCTGCGCTCGGCTGAAATCCTCTACTCAATCGCCCTGAACGTAGCTCGTCAGAGTGGCAACGATATCAAACTTTACGAGACCTACTTCGAGAAGCTGGTTAAAGCTAGAAGAAATCTGGGCCTCTTCCAGCATCACGACGCCATCACAGGAACGTCTAAATCCTTCGTGATGAAGGATTACGCCCTAAAAATGTTCGAGTCAATCTCAGACATGACTAGTCTTCAGAGCTTCGCTATTCAATCTCTCGCTGCGACAAATGTAAAGACTAACTCGATCTACGTTCTACCAGAATCTGACAGAGACAGTTATGAGAGGCTCCCAAAAAAGATTCCGATAACGATTAACAATCGAGAATCAAGAAATGTCGTTCTATTTAACTCCTTAGCACAGCCTCGACAAGAAATAGTGAGCTTACGAGTCAACTCCCACAGAGTCAGAGTGCTGGATCCCAAGGGAACCCCAGTGCCTTACCAAATAGCACCTGTTATGAATGCAACAAGTATAACCCATGATACGTATGTTCTGCTCTTCGTGGCCGACCTAAAACCCTTAACCATAGCTACCTATCAAATAGAGCACATTGACAAGGTCCCAATGGAGTCAATCTCCACGGTCTACTGCAACAGATGCGGTAAGGACACAGTATTTCCTATAAAACCGATGCAGTCAAGTGACATTCAGTTGGAGAACCACCGAATGAAGCTGCTCTTTGATGGACAAACTGGATTTTTGAAAAGGGTCACCAAGAAATCTACGGGCAAGGTAATGCAGTGCGCCATTCAGTTTGCAGCATATGCTTCAGCGCAGTTTCATTCTGGGGCGTACCTGTTTATGCCTGATCCGAACCTTCGGGATCAGGACAAGGATATCTTGGAAGCTTACACTCCACATCAGAAGATCTTCATTGTGTCAGGAAGTTTGAGTTCACGATTGACGGTTGAGTATGGGAAGCTACTGGCTCATCATGTCTCCGTTTTCCATCATGATGGCCCATTGGCGGAAGCGATCTACCTCAGAAATGTTGTCGATTTCGAGACACCTCCCAAAAATAGAGAGACTGAGATGTTTATGAGGATACAGACGGATATTCTGAACGGCGATCCACCCGAATTCTACACGGATCTCAATGGACATCAGATGATCAAGCGGAGGAAGATCGAGAGGATTGGAATTGAGGGGAATTATTATCCGATTACTACCATGACTCACATTGAGGATAGCGCACACAGGCTGACGCTCGTGGTTAATCATGCGCAGGGGGCGGCAAGCTATCAGCCTGGATGGCTAGAGGTCATGCTGGACAGACGGACTCTTTACGATGATTCGAGAGGAATGGGGGAGGGACTGCTCGATAATAGGAAGACTATTCTCAAACACTGGTTGTTACTGGAGGACATCAATGGAGAGAAGGATCAATACTCCAAACCTTCTCTGTTTGCTAATCACATCAGCAATGCTCTCAATTATCCCATTAACATGTTCATTGTTGATGGTAATGAGAACGATATCAAGATGAAATCCGAGGTCAAGCTTTTGAGTCAGAGCTTTCCCTGTGATCTTCATCTGCTTAATCTGAGGACCAATCATGATCAAAAACTGCCACATTTTCCCGTCAGCAGTGCTTTAATGGTGTTACACAGACAGGGATATAGTTGCGCCGTTGGCGCTGATATTACGTTGAAACATTGCCCGCTCAGTGATAAGTTGAGCTCGGGGACTGGGTTTTATAAATTGGGAAGTGTCAATGTTACGAGGACTACTATCACTGGAACGAGGAGTAAAAAATATTTGGAGGACGGGTTCATGGGGATTAGTCCTATGCCCATGGAGATTGAGACCTACAATGTGCAGTTTTTACAGTGATGATGTTCCATGGGATTTAGTCGCTTCATTTCTAGGGGGAAGGCATGTCATTGATCTTAGGAGGTAGAGAAAACGAGAATGTAGATCATTTTTGTGAAGATACCTTTCTCATTTATTCACCAATTTTATTTCTCTTCGACATTTTTCAAGCATTTTGGGGATAGTATGTGAAGAAGATTTAGACACACGGGTTCGCGAATTTGGGCAAGACATGGAGAAAGCTGACAAAAAAAATCACAGATCATGAGAAAGATGGTCACGTTATTGGGATTTAGTAGCAAATTTTATTAGAAATGCACTGTGGAGTTTGAGTTTGACTTGGAAGGTTTTAACAAGATTCATTTCATCTAAATACAAAGTTTTCTTTATCGTTGCGGGTCTAATTATTGTTACTTTTAGGTGTGAGTAGAGGATCACTTCCGATAACTGCTGGATTAGTAGTTGAGAAAAATTGAGTAATGGAGTAATAGAAGGAAACAAGTTGGTAACAAATTGATTTCGTACATTTTCCTCAAATTCGCTGTTTCCATATTGTCCAACAGATGTGCGAGATTGAGGGTAGAATAATTTATAAGAAATAGATTAACTATTGAATCATGAAGTTGAGGTGAACGAAATGTTGATACTGTTCTTCCAATTTTTCATTGCAAGTGGAAGGTAAATTTTTTAAAGTGCATTTTCGAGATTTAAAAACAATTTGTACATACTAGGATTAATTGTACGAATAAACATCGTGAGTGATACTGTGGAGAATATTGTGCAATGATCTGAATGTGATTGATACATCAATTTATTGATCTACAATAATCGACAAGATAGACACATTTAATCAATATTGATGAAGTTTAGTTATTGACCTTCTTTTTTTTATTGCATTTTGAATAAGTTATTTCAATTGAAGTATAAAGAATTGTCAATTGAGGGCAATTGCGTGGATTTGCTTGGCAAAATGAAATATTAAAAAGTTAGAAATTCACCAGGACATGCAATCTCCACTCTTCGACAAGAATAGATATAAAGAAATGGGATTTATCCGATTGCGTTATTCCACGCGATATTCCAGTGCTATCAGAAAAACTCACAAGCCAATAGTTTTTGTGTCAGTATTTTTCTATCGCTCTCTGATTAATTTCTACCACGCAACACAACAGCTGCAATCGCCACTTATTTTGTATTATTTTCATATTTTTACTCTCTCCATTTACTGTTTTCCTTTTTGGTTTATGAAATCCAATTTCTCGGGATATTGAATTTTCCCATGGTGTGCGCCAAGATATTAGGGAAACAGTCGTTGTAAGAATACTGTACCATACCTACGTGTTTGTACTGTCTCTAGGAAAAGGAAAATAAAGAAAAATGAAATAAAGGAACAAGAAATGAGGTAAATTGAGCTGTATGACAGATGGAAGAAATCAGAGATATATAAATAGTTATAAATATTATAAATATTATGATGTATAACTGAAGAGAACGAGATGAATATATATAATATATATTTGTAACTGCTCCCGAGCGATCTCCGATGCTAGAAAACAAATTTAATAACGCAATGTTTAAATTATGTGGGGGGACACTGGCGGTCGTTTGAAGGGCGGACGCTCGAGTATGATTATTACGATTAAAGTGAATATTCCTTGCGTTACTATGTAACATCCAATATTTATTGAATAAAGATAACGAGTCGTATTTTTAAATGAGCTCTACAATCATTTCGTAATTTTTTCATGAGAATTCTTCCATCTACCAATAAAAATTTAAGATATGTCCTTAGAAAACCACTCGCTGTCAATTTTCACCCGAATCTGTATAGCTAATGCGATCCTCCAATTGTCCCACCAATTTTACTTGCTCGATTGTGACTGGCTGCGCGATTGGGTCTTTATATGAATTCTTGGCATTTGGAAGAATGTCAACTACGGATTTTTAAATGTAATTTAAAGATGTCAAGATTTGTCTGACAATGTAGATCAGGCAATCATTTTATTCCGCTCATTAAGTCCCTCTATTTATCTTTTCCATTTCCTATTAATAAATTTTTTATTCAATTTTATGAAGTGATGAGATCGTAGTCGAGAGTAATTCCCACAAATTCACAGCAGAATATTCATAATGCCTCAATGTCAGTGGCATTTCCAGCTAAAAGTACTCGTGAAATGCTCCACTAACATTCACTTTTACTCTCAATTTCAACTGCCACCTATTTCAGAATGTACCTGAGCACAATATCGGCACTGGTAAATGTAATTGAATTTGGAATAAGCTCGTATCTGGCAGCGAGACGGTAAGTGCCGTTGGCAATGAGGTTAAGCGCTCTCCACTACGCGCGATAATTAAATTACATACCCCTGGCCCTTGTTGAGTCATCCGAGGGAAACTGTACCCGGCACGCGATGTCACCCGTATGCTATTAACCACGAATGATATTGATAATTAAATACTCCGTGGTCTATTTTTTTCGTTTTTCATCAGGGGATAAATTGTTGAAAGTCCGAGAGTCAATGGGTCTTCGATTGTTTCAACCCCCCACCGGGGTCCCTAACGAACCTATTGTCACAACCCTCTAGAATTTTTTATAGAATTGTTGTAGTTTCAAGTTTTTTAGAGCCGTTTACGGCAGCCTTTCTTAAGGGAACTGGCCAGCAAACCTTCGTTTACGTTCGTATGTGCTTTGATAAATTTATTCGGACATTACCAGAGATTCAAAGGTGTAAAACCATTTTCTTGGCCATCTATATATGATATTTCCCCATAAAATAATCGAGAATTTCCGAGAAAATTGTGGAATAGAGAAATAATTTACTATAAATTCTCCGAATTCTCTCGTTCAATAATTATTATTATTCTTATTCCCGAGAATTCTGAAGTTTGCTCCTCACCAGAAAATTCAGTCAACCTATTTTATTGATTCGAATATGTCCCTTGGAGCGCTAAATCTAATAAAAATCAAATTTATTCTCCCTCTTGAGTTGTATTTTCAACTGTAACTCGACTACTGGATAAACTGGATTTACAGACCCCCTAGTGTCAAAGGACTCCGTGATTTCTCTTCTAAGAGGAGATGAAAAAAAAATTCTGAAGAGATAGAGGGCGACGAAAAGCCGAGATACGTAATGAGATTGGATCTTTCGAGTCTCATATCATGGAACTCTCCCAGGGGGTGAAATGAGAATCGAGACGCGATTCCTGTGTTATTGGATTCCGCTGTTATGAAAAACTTCATGCGCTGGGGTACATAGAGTTCGGTGCAAAGGAGAAGTAATCTTTTCTCCATGGGAAGCGGTTTTCGTAACTCAATCATAAACTCAAGTGGTTTTAATGAATCTCCGCCAGACAAGTAGATGAATCCGATCCAGGTAAGACTCTTTCCTAATTCAGGAATCTAGGAGTGAGCAAATATTCAAGAAATTTTATCATGAGGATTTTAGGAATTCCCAAAAAGAATGTAACGACTTGGAATTGTGTGGAAATCGCATTGACAGAAAAAGAAAGACGCACATTTATTAAAAGGACTTTTGAAAAATTATACATGAATGTTGTTATCACTCGGGGGGAAGCCTGAGGCGCCATCTACAGAGTTCTTGTAACATACCATACTCGTCGGAGGATACCATTCGAGTTATTCACTTTAGATAACGATGGAAATGTCTTTTTGTTTATTGACAAAGGAATGTTAGGAGAGACGACTCATTCATTGAAATTCAAAAAATTATTTATGCAATCTAGTAAACAAAATGTAAGAACAAAATATTCATTTAATATCAATCAGCTACTTTAATTAGTCAAGTCATCAGAATTTATTGTGCAAGATTTTAAAATAATTAGTTTATTCAATTGTGATTTCTATTTCCTTTATTCAAAGTTAGAGATCCTGAAGTAAAGTTTCTCATTGTCGATAGCAGTGTAATTATTCACATTTGAAACATTCAAATATGATTCTAACAATTGTGTTTGTGATAATTTTCAACAAAAATTATTTTTACCCAAATAATGCTTGTTAGAAAACTTACTTGTTTTGTTCTCAATGAATTTTTTGTACTTGATCAAAAATTTATTAACATACCTCGAACTCGATACAAATTTTTTCCATATTCAGGATCTCCGATCCCGAGCTAATGAACAACCAAGCGGAAGGGGAAGTGATAGAATTTCCTCCTCAATTCATTCAGTGTTGTTATGAAATCAACGGAAAATGATATGCGTGCATTCATGACTAAATGAAAAGTAAACATGAGATATAACGGAGTGACACTCGGAAATCGAACATTACATTATCATTTGATTAATCTCTTGCGTCAATATCGAAATTATACGTTACACTGCCTAGACAAACTGTTGTCTAATGACTAACTATTGTTCTCAACTCGATTTAGCGTCAGAAAGAGAAAAAACTCATCCAACTGGAGCGTACTCAGGCGATAGATACAAACGATCATTAAGAAAAAACTTCATTAATTTGAAGTGGAAATTTGATTCTCGAGTTAAACGATTGACTGAAACGTCAATCCAACAGCGACAGAACCTAACGTTCCTAACGTATTCAGACAAATTTTATTTTCTCGGATGCTGGGAAATAAAAATTACATTTTACAGAAATTTGACGGGTAATTTTTGGGAGAGTGGCATTGAATTGATTTTAGAGGAAAAAAACCTGAAAATTCCAGTTTTTGTTAAAAGAGGAGAAGAAGATTCCAGTGCATTCAACAATTCTCGTAATATAAATGGAAAAATTTCAGACTATTGCCATCCAACTAATGGGCAAATGAAATGTAGCTGAACTGTGAGAAGTAGCAAAGCCTGAACACATGGCGGGAAATTAATTGATGACATCATTCAACTCAATTTTAATAAGATGAAACTCCAGTATTAGATTATTCAGTGATGATAATTGGCGCGAGGGAAGTTATGGACACCACTGGAGGTCTTGGAGATATCGTCACTCTGACAAGGTCACGGCCACTACAAACCGAGTAGAGCGTTCGTACTATACGTCTACATTGGAAGTTTATCGGTGTCAAGTGTGGAGAAATCGATTTTAATCAGTTGTTCCGGTCTTTCAGTTCGTTTTGTGAATTTAGACAATTCGTAGTACCCCATTAAATTTTTTTTCGGTTTTTAGTGGAAGCGTATACATTCAGCATTAACTTTTTCATTGGTTTTTTTCACGAATCGTAAGTGTTATTTTATTGTTACACAAAACTATTAATATAATCATTAATTAGAATATAATGAGTTATTACAAAAAACAAACGAAAATAGAATGGGCATAACTGAGACGGAAAAAGAAAATTCTATTGACATGTAAATAACATAAATGTGTAATTAATTATAGAAAAAAATCGCCATCAATTTTTCCCTGACCTCGCCAAAATCTATAGGTTAAACAAATTTAGTTTTCAAGCCGTCGATAATCGGATTGATAACATTCTTATTTCCCTCAAAATACTTCGAAAACGCATCTGTAGCGGAAGTGCCATTAAAAAAACCGAGTGCGTAAGTACGTCAACTTAAACTGAGCTGCAGGTCAGATCCACTATCTATTATTCCAAAATCAGTCCCTAAATCTAGTAACAAAAAATGAAGAATTCAGGGTCTGTTCCGCCAGGGAACTGGTGCAGTCCAGTAATAGTGAATTCTAGTGGGTTTTGAATCTGGTAACTGGGGAATTTTACTGGAAAAACGTTTCACGTGTCTAGTGACAGTAGAAAAATGGCGTAATGTGCGTGGATTTCCTTTTGTTTATCTCC
>JAPYZN010003070.1:0-10291 GCA_030522865.1 Psyttalia lounsburyi | reverse complement strand
ACTGCTGGCCAATGCATCGGATGGCATTGTATGTCTGCTGACCAGGGTATCCAACAATACCGAGGGACTGCTGATCAATGTCCACACAATACCCTGGGACTGCTGACCAATGTCTGGATGACAGGAAAGGAGGATCATATCTCTAACTCACGTCATCCAACATTGTTCAGACTACTAGTTGAATATTTATTTGTAATCGACGTATTGGTCGATCCCAATACGTCAGAATATTGGGGATCAATGGAGGGACGGAATTCCTGAATGAACTCCCGTCACAATTTCCCTTCATTACCTTCTCCAGCTAGTGACACTATCACCAAGTCGGGTCTTCCGGTCCTCCTGTAATCAGCCTCGACCAGTCCAGCAATGCCAGCGGTCATTTGAATTTTAAAAAGAACCTCTCCAGTGATGCAGGTCCTGGCATCGACTTTCCCACTGCTCCATCCAGTCACCAGTTCAATGATTCCATCACCATTAACGTCGTAGCTGCGTACAGAAATCACTTTGTGCTTCGACTGAAATGAAAATCAATCAACCTACTCAGATCTGGGCCATCATGATGTCCCGTGAAGGATGTGGGAAGATAAAATACCTTGATTCTCCACAGCCGCTGGCCTCCCTCGTAAATCCCGACGATGCCATTCTCTACGACATATGCAAATTGTCTACCGGGGAGTGGCACGAGGGATGTCACAGGGCCAGTCTCTTTGGTCTCCCAGAGGACAGAGTCCTCTCGCATCACCCGAATCTCACAGTCCTCAGTGCCAGCCAACAACTGACGATGAAATTATCAATTTCGGTTGAATTCTATTGGATTTTCATTGAACTTTCTGATAGTTATTGGCAGATCTTACTGAACAGGACATATTGTATTCGAAAAGTTAGAATTTTATGTCTAAATGGATAAAAAATGAATTTTTTACAATTTTAGTTTTTTTAATCTCCAAAACCATTTCTGGTCTACTGGAGTTCTCCAAAAATCGGTAAAATTTGAGGGGAAAATTTATTACAGTGATTATTTGATTGTTGACCTGAAATTGGGGCAAATTTAGGGGAACAATCCTAAAGTATACCTCGTTTTCTCCGTCTCCGTCGAAATCGAGGACAGCAATCGATCGAACAATGTCACCCATGACCGTCCAGTATACTTCATTACCTTCAGAATTTAAGACAGTTATCGAACAGTTACCTCCGATTATTGCAACTTGATTTGGAAGCCAACTGAGTTTGCCAATTGTCATTGAAAATGCTCCATCGGACACCTTTTCATGAAGAAATTATGTTAATAAAATAAAATTAGGTTAATAAATTAAGATTATTTAACGGCGTTTTATTCGTTGGAATATTCTATTATGTTTTTTTTTGGACTATTGAGAAATTCCTCAGCATCTCCACGTATTTAGAAAAGCATTTCATAAGAATATTTGCATGAAAATAAATAGTAATTGACACTTTTTAAATTGATTCTGTTGGAATGATTTGTATAAAAATCTAACGACGCCAATTCCTTACTTTTGTTTCAAATAATTGGAACGATTTTCGTGGAGAACTTTGTTTAGACAATAGCTCACTTTGAAATTTGTTTTAGGCAAGAATTTATAGCGAGATTTTGTGTGACAATTTCTACCTAATTTAGAAATTTAGAAATTTTTAGCAAATTTTATCAGCAGAAGTATAGGTTTTCAGTGACTGCACAAACAAAATAATTTCTTTGGGGATTTCCCGGAATTTTATAAAGACGATCAACAAATTTTTAACTCATTCTGTTTACTCCACCGAATCGCAAGTAAAAAATTAAAAACTGTCCACTACCTCTTTATAAAAAAGATCGGCATTGTCCTCGACTTGGTACGCCAGGACATGCGTGACAGTCCCGATTAAAAGAACATCCCGCTCATCCTCGGTCAACCGTCCTGTGCACAAGGACATTACCTGAAATGCAAATTAACCTTTGAACAGGATGAATGTCCAATGATCAAACAAAATCCAATGATAACTCGAATAAGAAAGTGTCTTAAATGCAAGAGTCTCATTATATCCAGCGGCACCAAATGAATACTATCACTTATTGATAAATATCTTGTAAACGAAGATCCTCAGAGAAATTTATATTAGAATATTTTTTATAGCTGACATTTTGCTCCACAAAAAAGATCTTAACAAAAATTTTTGTATCTTCCGTCGTTTCCAAGATATTCACAGAAATTTGGTGATCGTTTCTATACACTATTGTAACATCAATGTTTAACACTAGTTTATAGTTTATATACGTATTTTTCTTTTATTTATATTAGTCTATTCTTTATTGTTATTTTGTTGTGAACATGGCTGTATGAACCTTTAGGTTTCGAGCTTAAAATTAATAAAAATAAGATATTCACAGTATTCGTAGGATCGATTGAATTGTTATCCGAAGTATAAGAGTAACACAAAATTACCTGTCGTCCAATCTGCAGTTCAGCAATTTCCCCATTCCACGCGAGTCTCTTTTCTAAATTCTCATGCTGGCTTTCAGTGATGTTGGTCGGTGGCTGTCTATGGGGACTGTGAACTACAATATTACCCGCTGAGGTTGCAAAAGCCAGACAAGCATGCGACCCATCGAACTTGCCACATGTGACAAGTCCCGGTTCGAATCTTCGCTGTAAATTCAAGGAAAACGCGGCCATTTACTCTGGGGCATGAGCTGCCACTGTTACCCGAACGAGCGGCTGCCACCTGCTCCACCTGCGTCGCCTGGGGTATTGATTTTCCTTCGCCCCCAGTCTCGAATAAACAAACGCGTAATGATGTTGAAAAATTTATTGACAGAATTCGTTATAAATACATCTCATTGATGAAGAGAATGAGCATAATGAAATGGTAGAGAAAAAAAATCTATTGAAATTAATTTTTTAGTTTGATAGAAATTATTATTGCCTCTGGCCTCCGTTGCCAGCTCCTCCAGCTTCTGGATTGGTTGCTGAGGAGAGGACCACGAAAATTAGGGCAGGAACTATGTATATCCACTGAAAGAAAAAGAAATTAAATCAATAAAAATTGGTAAAAATCATTCGTTAAATAATGCAGTCACGGTAACTTTTTGAAAATAACGAAAATTCATCATCGAAATTCATCAAAATGTCCTCAATTGTTGAGCAAATTCAGAATTTCCCTGAATTAAAAATTTCATGAATATTTCCACCCTCAATTTAATTTAATGGCAACTCTGAGCATTTCTACTGAACTGTTGTTCGGCAAATTACAGAATTGTCAAGAGAAAAAATAACTAATCAAATTATTGCTCACATATTTAGCAAGGAATGATCTATTGTCTTTGGTTTCTCCCCTCTCCCTGGCCTCCTTCTCACGCTCCAATTTATAAATATATGAGGCGGTATCGGGCACAGGTCCTCCATCGGGATAACGCACTTGAACACTGCTCGTCCACATTGTGGTCATGGGTGTATCAAGAGTGCATGGACCTGGTGATACCTGAGTTACGGACACTGGCTCTGCTCCGCCGTCCAGCCAGATTGTGATGATGTCCTCGAGTTCAGTTCCCAGCAAGTGACACTAATGAGAAGAGAATTAACCGCTCAATCAGTGAAAGCCCAGTGAAAAATGTTTTTTTTTTTCAATACGAAAAACTCCCGATAAATTAGAAATTGCATTCGAGATTTTCATTTTTTAGAATTCTCATCTTACTATTAATCCAACTCAATTGATAAATTTGCAATAACCTTCCCCGGAATATTAACCTGCAGTATGAACATTGTCCAGTAATATTTTAACAACAATTTTCGTGTTTTATCAACAAAACAAAAATGCCGTCAGGGCTCTTAAGATATCTAGTTACAGTACGTATTTTTATTAACATTACGACGAGTCTCCTTTGATCAGATGTTTCAGAAGCAAAAATTATTCAAGCCCACTCATTATCCAATTATGTAATTATTACCGCAGGTACTGATGTGTAGAGAGTCGTCTCAGTACCTGATGACCCCTTTATTACCACTTTCAATCGATAATGCCTGGCATTTTGTGCGAGTCTTTTCAAACTGTTAACTTGCGACGGTTGCAGGCCCATTTGGCCTATCGTCGAGGCACCTGTTCGTATGCTGGTCACTGTTATATTGCCTCTCTCAGTGAAATGAGGGACTGGATCGTCGTTCAGGGCATGGTACAGACGGAGTTGTAACCAACCATCGTAATCCAGTTCACTCTGCAATTATAATTTCTTTATCCAAACACAGAAAGACATAGGAAAATTAAGATTACTCGTTTTTCTGCAGTGTGAGTATGAAATGTAATTTAATTAATTTTCAGCAGACACTGAAGAATAGTCCAAAAATTTTCAGAGTACCTACTTATTTTTTAACACCTCAGTATTGAAAAAAAACGAAATTATTGGAGGCAAACAAACATTCATATTAATTCCATTTTATTTATTGTTTTAACGTTTTTTTATATTTAATGATATCGTAAGAACTGCATTACTTTTGTAAGGGTTTGTCGTAAAAAAATAACTGTAATAAAAAACTTGAATAAAAGTTCATAAGAGAGAAAAATTTCATAAAACTTCGGTGATTTATTGAGATAAAAAAAGGCCAACAAATTATTCAGCTCCACTGAGCCCTCTCTACTTTCATAAATTATTAAATGTATAAATATTGTTGATCAAGAACATAATGAAATAAAAAAAAAATCTGCAATTAACATGTAATAAATTATCTCCCTGTCCCGACAAAATCGATAGAGTAATTAAAAAATATCGACAAATCCAATAAAAAAATTGCATAAAAATCCTCACGTACCCCGATGACACATGACGATGTGTAAACGAGAACGATCAACAGTAGTAGCTTCATCGTTATTTCCCTAAACTCCGGACACTTTGGTATCTACCAGCTGCACTAATTACAGAGGAATAATCCGACCGATATAGAACTTTATATCATGATTCCTAGAGCTGTTGACATCGAGACAGCAGGAAAAACCAATGAGTTCGTAACCCTAAAAATTGACGACTGCAGCTGAGTTTCCATCCAGCGACCAGTGCCTGGGTGACGACACAACCCCTTCGGCATTTCTAACCTCAATCCCAGAGTCTCCCGGAGTCCCCCAAACCGACCACCGAAGACCAGCATCCGAAGAACCTTCCAAATCCTGAAAAATCTCCAAAAATGAAGAAACAACGATAAATAAACTCGAGGATATTATCCTCCATCTTCCAAGCAGTGAATGTAACGCTAATCCAAGTAAAAAAATCCCGAATAAGTGAGAAAACTTGTGATAATCGTCGTAATTGGTGGTTTGATCATTCACATCAGTTAATTTCATCACTGAAGATTTTGGAAAAGGCTCCGAATAAATTCACACAACCTCTCTGCTGAGAAGTACTTAATCTACTCTGAATTCGTAAGAAGATTTATCATAATTCACTGGAATCTTTGTTTCCACAATGAGTGTAAACACATCACAAATTATTACTTAATCACATCAATTAATTATAATTAATGCACCAGAATGAGTGGTAATAGTGAAAAGGTAGGTGAAACTTCCAGTGGAGAGGTTGTTAATGGTTTTCGGAGCTGTAGGGATTTGAGTGATATTGTACCGTTGTACACATCCAAAGGGCTTTACTTGAAACCACTAGCCAAAATAAACGTGTCGGTTAATCTTCCCCAATTAAAAATCCCAGGTAATGATGAGTCGTTGTCGGTGAATCCTTAGTATCTTCTCTCAATTCTGATTGTAATGGTCTTTGAAGGAATTATTTTTCAGTCAAATGGGGGAAGATCAATGAGGGATAACTTACCTTCACTTCTTTGGGGTTTTCCAGGTATTATCTAAGCCTGGGAGTGGGATTAGATCGACGAATTGTTCATCAAACTCTTGAAAACGTCTTTAGAGATCTGTTCGAGACTCCGATAATATTCCAGTAGCATTTGCATTATTTTCGGTAACAGAAGAAAATTTAATACAATTTTCACCAGTTGATGGAATCAATGGAGAGTAGATAATTACTGGTGAACGTTCTCAGTGTCTAGTCAGCCCTCACTTCGCGTTTATTCATAGTTATTCACGGTTTGCTCATCGACAAATAAAAATTGCCTATAAGATTTGCAGAAAACAAAACGACAAGTCTGTAGAAGAACTTCCGGCTTATATAATACCTTAACTGATAATGTTCCTCAGGAATAGCAGGTTTTACAGCACATTACTACAATATAAACAGGAAAAACAATATCAACATGGGAGGTTATGGAGAAAATTCGTCTGCTGGTACGTCCCGACGAGTTTGCCTCCCTCAAAGTCACCAAGAGTACTTTGGAATTTGTGCGACTGGAGGGAGAA
Source organism: Psyttalia lounsburyi (assembly GCA_030522865.1). Taxonomy (NCBI): domain Eukaryota; kingdom Metazoa; phylum Arthropoda; class Insecta; order Hymenoptera; family Braconidae; genus Psyttalia; species Psyttalia lounsburyi. The sequence continues at coordinate 3,952 of JAPYZN010003070.1, read as the reverse complement.
TTGACAGACAGAAGCCGATTGCAGAGGGTCTTGGCGAGACTAGAGGGACAACGTATGAACCTGGCTGGATTCTCCAATGTCCTCAAAGTGCGTGCCGTAGAGGCCAAGGATGATTTTCCAACGAAACACAGTTGGGATTCTTATTTTCGCGATGCAAAACACATGAACGAACTCAAGCCCGGTGAGAGACCTGATACTGTGCACATCAGTGGGCTTCCTGTCAAGTGGTTCAGTGAGGATGGTGGTAAAACACCTAGTGAACAAATGGTCATGAGAATGTTCAAAAAGTGGGGAACACTCAGAAGAATTGATGTGCCAGCCGCTGACACGTACAGAACGAGAATGCGACTTGGGAATAATATTCAGAAGTGCAGCTTTGGGGACGGTATTTTCTTTGATGTTTATGTACAGTTTATTGAGTATATGGATTTTGTCAAGCTGATGGACTCGCTGAGGGGAATGAAGATCATGAAGAAGGAGGGACAGAGTTGTCTCACGGTTCAGATTAAGGTGAGTACGTGTGGAAAAGGGAATGTCGGGAGTTGAGGCTTTTCAAAGGCTTGAGTTGAGATTGTCCAGCTTTAAATGGAGTTTGTCAGAAAATTCTCATGTAGGACTTGGCGAGGTTTCAAATTAACACTTGTTCTCGAAAATAAAAATGAAAACTTTGACAAATGAATTGTCAAGAAGCTGAGGAAGATTGAATATCATATGACACTTGAAAAAATATATTTAAAAATTAGACAAGTGATCAAGACTTGAATTATTAATGTCCAATCTATTAATCTTATTAATTTCTAATCTCTAATCTCGAGATTCGAAACGAGGAGTTCCATTGGAAGCTAGTCCACTGACGGTAGTTAGGAATGCAAATAAAATCTGATGATTTTTCCAAGGGTGAAGATGAGAGCTTTGAAAGATGAATATCTGGTGTGGGAAGAGAATGTTCTACATAAAAGTATATCTTTTCATTGTGAGAAGAGTAGAAGATCCTGAAGTATTTGCACAATTTTTTCACAAACTTTATCATAATATCCAGGTTGATTTCGACAAGACGAAACACATGAGCGATTCCTCCGTGGCTCACAGGGAATTCGAGAGGAAGCGACTGATTGCACAAGACAGTTTAGCTGCTGAAAAATTGAGGCGCAAGGAGGAGGCTGAGGTGCAAAAAAAAGAGGAGCAGAAGTGTGTTTATTATAAAATTCCTCTTACCAATATTGATTCTACTTTGATGTTAATCCTCGGTATTTCTCAAAGGAAAAAAGAGGCCGCCGACAAAGATGCTAAAGAATCAAGAAGGAGAAAACGAGAGGAGAAACGAAAACGCAAAGCATTGACTATGTTCAGAAAACAGGAGGAGGATAAAGTATCTATGAAGATAGCCAGGGAAGAGAGAAAACTAATAAAAGCACAGAGACAACTTGAGAGCATTCGTCTGATTGACGAACTGTTCGATAGGATTAAAGTGAGTATTTTTATTTTCTCATTGGAGGTAATAAACATTGAGAGGCTTATTTTTATTTTTTTCATTTATCCCCAGACTAAAGTCGAGAAGAAAGAAATTGTAATTGGGGGAATGGGTCAGGAGGATCAGAAATCTGGACATAAGGTGGATAAAGCCGAGGAGGGATCCAACAAATCGACAGACAGAGATGATAAAAAAGTGGATAAGAAGAATAAAAAGTTGAAGAAGAAGAAATCGAAGAAGGAGAAAAAACGAAAAGTAATATTTTATTACTTGATGAAATCTTATCTAATGTCGGCAATTTTCATCTAATTCTTTTTTGTGAGATAACGGTCGACTCAGAGCGGATTATATTCTGCGGTTTCTAAAACAAAAATCTAAATTTTGGGGAGAGTTGATTAATAATTTTTCGGAAAGAAGAATTATAATGAATTATAAAAGAATATTAAAAATATTAAAAACTCTCTCACGAAGGACACGCGTCCACAATTTCCCGAGAAGAATTGAATATTGATTATCTAAATAAATTGAATTGATGGAAAAATCCAGACAAAAAATATAATATTAAGGTTTATTTATTGAAAAATAATCCAGAATTGTAAGACAGTTGGAATCTCTACAAAGCATTTCCAATGGAAAATTAAATTCCACTCGTCGTCTAAACTCTTATTAATCAGTTGCACCTCTCTTTTCAGAAAAAGAATAAAAAAGACTCGGCAAGTTCATTGGACGATTCAGACGTGGAAACTGATAAGAAGAAATTGCGTAGTGCCTTGGGTAGCAATAGTACAAATTCCCTGGAAGTTGATCCTGAGCTTGCTATACCACAGATGTACCCCCGTTTTCCCCAGCCATGGTTTTACGATGCAGCCGCCATGCTCTATCCAGCAATGAGTCGTGGTGGTAGTGGTGGGATAAATCGATACCAACGGGGAAGGGGCAGATGTTTTCCACGTCGAGGTGGCAGATATCCCCGATCGATGCGTGCATTCAATCCCCATGTGTACAACGAACAGTACTACAAGTACTTTGCCAATCTAGCTGGAATAGATTACTACGAGAGTGATTACAATTCAAAATCACGTTCACGTAGTCGTGATCGGAGTAGAACGAGGAGTAGGTCTAGATCGAGAAGAAGAACGAGGAGCCGAAGTTTCTCAAGATCTCGATCAAGATCACGTGAGCATAGGCGACGTAGGAGGTCATCATCGCGCTCGAGGTCTCGTTCAAGATCCAGATCGAGATCGAGACGCTCCAGGTCTAGGAGAAAGTCAAGATCAGGGTCACGATCAGCCTCGAGGGACGGCAAGCAGAGGCAGAATCGAAGGAAACGGAGTAAATCGAGGGTTAAAGTGACACGTGCCAAATCGAGATCGAGTACACCCAGGCGGAGGTCTAGGAGTAAGTCATGGTCGATGCCAAAGTCACCGAGGCAACGAAGCTGTTCGTGGTCCAAGAATGTTGATGAGGCTGTCAAGGATACTGAGGGCAAAATTACCGGTGAATCTAAGACTGCTGATACTAGTAAAAATGTTTGACATTCCTCTTATGAGAAGCATCGAATTATTTTTTCCGAAGGCTGACGATACTTCCGGTGGCACTTGGTGGTGGAGTCTTCTTTTCTACATAACTCATTTTTTTTTCCTGCAGTGTAATTTTTGATTTGCAATTGTAATCGTATTTATAGGTTGAAATATAATTTTCTTTGATTAAAATTGTCTAGTGGGGGGTAATTATTATTAATTTGGGGCTATTGTAGGCCATTTGGATTTTACGGATGCATTCCAATTACTCTTTCTTCTTCTGTCGTTCACTGGTCACCTTCGAAACTCCTTAGGGACATTGAATTGAGTCCATTGATGCAGTTTGCTAGCCCCTCATCACTGTCTGTTGGTTGTTTTTATTATTTATGTCAGGTGACGTAGGAGGTCATCATCACGCTCGAGGTTACGGTTGAGATCTAAATCGAGACGCTTAAGTTCTTGGAGAAAATGAAGATCACTGTCACTGTCGCTGTCCCTTGGGGGTTAGCAAGGAGAGGCAGAATCGGAGGGAACTGAGCAAATCGAATTGGAGGGACAGGTGTTAAATCGAGATCGAATTGATCGAGTCCCGGTCAATGCTGAAGTCATCGAAGCGATGCAATTGCTCATGGCAATTTTATTCGACAATTCTATTCAATTTTCTGGTAGTTTCGGGCCGATTCTACTGAAATTTTTCATAAATAAGATTTTTTTCTACTGATATATTTTCTATAGATTTTTCTCAGCTCAAAAGCGCTATTTTTTAAAATCATTTTCTTTCAAAAAGAGAACTAAACTACGAGATTGTTTCAATTCCTTGGAAATGAGTGAAAAACGAAAATACGGAAGTCTACGAAACAATTTTTATGCCATAGGTGCCCGTAATCACGCGATTCTAACCTCGTTTCACTCGGTTAAATCCCGAATTACGGGCACAATGACATAAAATATCGTATGGAAC
>JAPYZN010003069.1:0-10293 GCA_030522865.1 Psyttalia lounsburyi | reverse complement strand
CGTTCACGCTCCCGGGCGCATGCGTGATTCGATCGAAGTGATCGAGGTCGTGATCGATAGATCATAACTCGGTCAACGTTTTGTCAGAATGGGAGCAAATTCCCACCACCCCCCGCCGAGTTTATTCAAAAAAAGGGTTTTAATAAGAATATCAATGTTTCCATCGTATGTTTCAAAGTCACATTATTCGTTCACGCTCCCGGGCGAACGCGTAGCGGGATCAATGTTATTTCTATTGCGATCGATAGGTATCCACCAGCTGGAGATCTCATAACAACGGGAGTGAAATTCTCCCATCCTTTTATGAGTTTTTCAAAAAATAAGGGTGAATTTTTTTCTACTTTGTTTCACTGAAGAAATTGTATTTTTTAGTAACTACGAATTGCAATTTTTAATAACAAAATGGAAAAAAAAATCGAAAACCAAAAAATTTTTAATAAACTAATTATTGTTGGATGGGGAAGCAGGAGAATCCAGTGCGACTTTTGAAAGTGTCAAACAGGCTGTTATTGTAAATGTCAAAAATAAATTACAATTTTAGTGAGCGAAAAGGGAACAATCTCCAAGTTTTCAATTTCTGGGAATTTTAAGTTATTGTTGGTGAAGTCGACCGATTGACGCCATTGTTAATTCAAAGAACAGACGTTTTCCATTAAATGTAGATATTGAATACTAAAAAAGTATAGCAAACATATTCCAGATTTTGGAATTCCCGGGTTTGATTCCCGGTCGGAGAACATCTGAATTTTTTCTTCAGTGATTTGTGAACTAGATACATTGAGCAGCAATTCCCTCTATCCAAAATCCTTTCCATCGATAAATCGCGCTGTCCTATCATAAAAACTGTGGAACGCATTTCCCCTACCCAATTCCAAAAACTGTTCTAACTGGTGGGCACCAAGGGTGGAAATAGTATATTTCGTAACAAGTGAAAAAAAATGGTTTTTGGCGAGTTGGCGGTTTATATCACGAGACGAAGGCGAGTGATATAATCCCACGAGTAAAAACCACCTTTTTCACGAGTTACGAACATAGTTTTTCAGCCCAATGTGTCGAAAAAGCACTTTTCAGTCACTTCGCTTCGCGTCGAGTGACTGAAAAGTTACTTTTCCGACACAGCGTGATGAAATAGTATATTTCGTAACTAGTGAAAATAAAAATGGTTTTTGGCGAGTGGGAGGTGGGAGCCGAAGGCGAGGGATATAATCCCACGAGTCAGAAACCACTTTTTTCACGAGTTACGAACATAATTTCTCATCTCATCTCATCTCATCATCTCCGCTTCGCGTCGAGTACCTGAAAAGTACTTTTTCGACACAGCGTGATGAAAATGAGGTTGTCTGTCCTGTAAAGTAACCAATATCGCGTAAGATTTATAAAAACCCGATGGAAGAATATAAGATAAATAGAGAAATAAGAAAATAAGAAATACTCTATATTTCGATGACATCAACTAAAATGCCATAAAAAATAATTAACTTTTTAATTGAATGGTCATTTAAATTCTGATGATCCATTCTATCAATTCGACAACTGAAGTGGATCAACCGTAGCATACATCATCTCCCGCATAATTTATTCTTCCCCCTTTATTCATTCACTCTTCGTCAAGTGTCAATATTGTTTTAAGGTCATCATTCATGCACTCTTGTCAAATCAAAATTCCCATAATTAGATTGAAACTTGCCAGACGAAAAGGAATCTAATCAATTCTGAGTGTAGACACGTAATTGACTGCTCCTTGGAATACTTCATTCGTAAAACATGAGAAATGGATGAATGAGATAAAACACGGCAAAAAGGAGGTAAGAGGCGAATGAGCGAGTGTCTACTGAGTTGAAAAAAAGCACAAGGGACGCCCACGCGATTTCCCATCACTTCGGCCGAACGAACACGCAGAAAAAACCTCCCTTTTACGGTCGTCTGAATCCACTTCAACATTACGTACTGACAATGATCAAAAAAATTGGAGAAATATGAGGGAGCCAGGTTTAGGTGTAGATGGTGGAAAGCCTTAATGAGAAAATTTTTTGACAATGATTGGCGCGGGGGGAGAGGGGGAGGGGGTATATATAAAAGTGACTCGGCGCATTATTCATCGGCCAACAATAAAGATTCGCTGGGGATTATCGCGCCAAGATGCGGACTGTGTCCTTGAACTGTCGAGTGACTCGTGAAATATTAAAAAGGAGAGAAATTGGGAAAAGGGTGGAGGGGAAAATATGGCGCATTTAAATGATATTTCCATTAAATCTACATTTGAGAGAATAATACAACTACAGTTGAAGATGTTTCACACCTACTTCCATTCTTTTGTTACTCTTTTGACTCTAAAGTTTGGTGGTCTCTTACAAATTAATGGCCTCATCGACATTCAAGAATGTTACGTTTTTCTCTTGCTTTCGTGTCGATTGACTCAATAAACTTCGTTTCTGTGAACCCAACTGTCGAGGTTTTTTCAACATTGCATAGTAATTCACAGGACTTTAAAATAATCTCACCAAATGGGTATGATGATAACAATTATCGAATGATTAAACTATAATGCAACTTAATAACTTTATACTTTTATGGACCAAGCAAATTATCAATTAAGAAGTAAACTAAAAAAAATTGGGGGAAAAAAGAAAATACGAGTAGTACAACTTTTATCTTATTGAGATGACCAACAATTTTCTCTATTCTTGCATCGTTTTCCTCTAATTTTATTGCTGCATGGACCATCTCGGTCCGTGCTTTTATTAGGGTGTGAGATGTAGAAAGAATGAGGACTTGTAAAATAAATAAATATGAAAATATATTCTTCATAAATCACAAAATTAAGGGGACCATCAAAAATTGTAATTTTATTATTTTTCAGTTACATAACTAAAGCATTGTGCAAAAATTCGCAATTTTGGGTAGTAATTATTCCCACAAATGTAAGTCTCATGTTTATTTCTCGATGTATATATTCTACTGCCTTACTTTTTATTCTGTGAAGAACAAAAAGCGTCAGGTACAGAAAAAGAAGGAAGCTACACAAAGAATCCCCGATAATTAAAGGTTTTTCTTCTCCAATAACAAAAAAAATGAATAGAAGCAATGTAAATTGAATGATTTCTCATGGACGATATTCCGTGACCGGATGGGTTAATACGAACCTATAGACGCCATAGTGTTTTCCACTGGCTCGATCACCGCAGATCGAGCACAGATGTTTGCTGCCGGAAAGCGGATGATTCGGTGGATATGGTGAACCAGCACCGGTCTTGCTTTGGCCGCCAGGCGATGTGCTCAGGAGACTGCTGTTAGATCCAATGGTAAATGACCTGGAAACGTGTAGGAATTTATTGGTTCATCAGGAATGGTTTTCCGCCTCTACTTAACCTCGTCGTGGTAAAATGAGCGATCGATAAACATTATGCATCGAGTTTTTAAAGGGCTGCATCACTCTTACTCGGAATATGTCGATCATCATTACAAAGGCATTGAGATGAACTGCGAGAAAAATTGATGGAATTTTTATGGAAAATTAATTACTTTTCCATGCTTGTCTCTAGCACTTACAGTTCTCGAGACGTTGTCTTTCGTTTGAGTAAGTAGTTTAAAAGGAGATTACCATAAAATTTGAAAATCTTGAGGGGTGGCAGAGGAAGTAGTTAATAATAAAAATTGTGGGCGGAAAAATATGAAAAAAAAAAACAAACTTATGATTTTTTTGTCCATAAAAATGTCCAAGCGTCTAAATTTTCGAGATTGACTAAAAATTGACTTTCTCATATGTGCAATATGCACAAAAAAAATTGATAGATTTTCAAAAAATATTTAAAAAATGGGAGCATATCCTTGAGAAAAAAATATACATCAATAGATACAAAAAATCATTAAAGATAATATTATCATCTCCTCGAAACTTTAAATGACAAATATTCGATTTTATTATTCGAAGCCCAAACATAAAGAAAAGTTGGAAATGCTTTAAATTTTGAACGTTTAGCACATTTTTGAATGTCCCATTTCATACTAAGCGTTGCTCGATACATTTTAATGAGATTTTTCCTTCAATTCTACAAATTCTGGTATTAAAAAAAATATTTTAATCTAATCTTCAACAAAATGCCCCTAAAAATGACTCGATTTACCGATGATTTTTGTATATTCTAGTGCATGTCTGACGCAGCCCAACGGTAGCAATCATTTTAAATACAAAATCAGTGAGGGGCAGATACTGGACAATTTCTCCGGATTTGACCAAAGGAAACATCAGTGTCATTCTACATATTGAACATTGACATATTATCCGCTCGGTTTTTATTAACACGAAATTGAATAGAATTTACTGTCAATTTTCTCGATAATTCTCAATATTTCGATAACAAAAGTGGAAATATTGGCACATTCTTGTTTCCTGAGATATAAAACTGAAGTTAAATAAAATCAGTTCAATTTTCAATTTTGAAAAACTAAAAACTGTCGGTTCTATGGATTATTTTTGCCATTCGAATCTAGGTCAATTGAATTATATGATTTGACAAGTAGCAGTATTGCTGATATTGATTTGATTGATGAACTTTTCGTTATACCACCAGTTGTTATCAATTGCACCAAAAGTTTTTCAATTGAACCTGAACCAATAGAAGAAGCACCAGAGCTTTAACATCTGTAAAAGTGGGTGAGGAAAAATATGTCACTTCCCAGCTCTTGCTGATCGAGATTTGAAAACAGGCAATAATTAGCTGACCACCCCATGTGCTTAGAAATTAATTGGATTTCCCTCAAGTTAATCTGCTGACCAATATGTGCGTGCAGTTTGGCACACAATCACTCGAGCAAGCGCTCGGGATCATTATGTTACCACAAACTTCACGCACATGTTGCTCAGCAACGTCCCTTTCTCAGGGTATTTTAGCCGAGAATTCTACCGAGGTGTCATTCATCAATTCTTCCCATTGTATTTTCTGTATGCTCGTTAAATGTTTGGTTTCATAACATTTTTACTTTCTGTAAATCTGATTCTATAGGAATTTTTTTTTATTTGCGGCCTTCGACGTCCCTTTTTTGGGTCCTATTTGGCACTCTGCCCAACCCCATGCGTGCGACTGTGGATTCTACATTGGATCGCATTCGTGCTCGTACAAGAAGCGATTCTTTTCTGTAAAAATTACCGTTCTGTTTGGTGATCGTGTTGTATTGTAGCCATCGCATTACAATTTGACATCTTCAACAAAAATTATGCACACGTCGAGATAATTTTCAGTTCACAGTAAACAATTTTTGCGGAGTAGTTGACTATCTTTTCACAGAAAATTAGATGACGACCAAAAATTATGCATACAGCTAAATAACTTTTATTAAGCAGTCAACAATTTTTTTTAATCGGTAGTCATTTTTACCGAATGGCCAAAATGCAACATCTGTACCAAACCGAACGGGAATTTCTACCAAGGTTTTCTCATCATGTAAAGATTACAGAAAAGACAGTTTACTTGTGATATGAAATCGAATTTGAAAATGTAGACCACGGTATCGTAATTTTTCAAACGATCCAGATAAAAATTACGGATAGTTCTCTGAAATTTCCTACCATGAAAAATGGAAAAGATACATAATTTATATTGAATATTTCTCTCCGTACGTGTTTTCGCTTTTTCTGTCGTAATCTTTCGATTCTTTTTGCTTGTAAAACTCTAATTATTTTAACAATTTTTATTTTGTATAATCTTTCGCAAACCAGGGAGGAGAATTGCAGGGAATTTGTAATTACACGATTTTTTCAGTTAATTAACAAATCAATGTTATTAAGAAATGAAAATTTTTATGATGTTCGTAAACTTTTGTTGAGACAACTAAAAAAATCGCCAACAGTTTCTAGACAAAAAACTTCTGGTACTTAAATGAAAATGCTGAGGCCCTTAAGATAATTGACTTCTATCGAGTAAATATGTTTTATATACTGGGAAATCGTTCCCTCCGCCGAGAAACAGGATAAATTCTCTTGTCCGTCTTACACGAGAGCCGAATAAGACTCCATATTCCTCATCCGACATTCTAACTTCATCCTCAACGCGTATTAATTTACGCACTTTAATACCAGACCGGCAATTGATTAAAATACAATTACCTTAAATACAATAATGAAAAATAATAGCAACATTGTATGTAATACAACTGATGACAAGTCTGGGCAAGTGACCGCAATTTGCGTGACCTCTCAAAATTACATCAGGGCTACCGGATACAGCGATATAGACAACATACAATGCGCGAATGCAAAAGTGGCGTGACGGCCACACCAGACTCATCCCGGCTAATGTGCTTTTAAGGCTGGGATCAGACAGACCTGGAGATTGTGGTCACGTCAGTCACGAATGCTCCGGAGTCACTGATTTCTTTTTATCTTTGGTCTTTCGGTTTTTTTCAAATTATATTCTCTTTTAGTTAATGTTTCATTTTAGATCCAATTCTTAAATTGGGCTGTTTGCATTTTGTGAATTAGGTAAAGTGAGCACGAAAACGAGTGTTTTTTGCGGAAAATTGTTCAGAATTATTTTGAATGAAGATACATCTCAATTTTTTGGACATTCAGATTGAGTTATTTGAGTACATCCTAAAATTGAATAGAGTTAAAGCAATGTTTCCATATTTTTTTAGCTCCACTAAACATTTACTCTCAAAATGACTTGACAGTGAAATTTAACAGAATTAAAATTCATATTTAACAAAATCATTTTTTTTTAGTTTTTACTTCAGAAATCACATTATTTTGCCGTATTGCTTCGAGACCTTTCTCGCCCGGGAATTGGTATTATATACTTCCCAAACTCAAAAACTCTAAAATCACTACGGCAAAATATTATGCCGAACGGTACCTTATGGGGTTTTTGCTCGCGTGGTTGGCCACCTCGCCTTCGGCTCGGTTTCCAAACGCCTCGCGAGCAAAAAACCCCATAACGCCCGTCCGGCAATATACTATTGTGACGGAAATTTTAAGCAAAAATTTGTCAAGATTTTCTGGTGGAAACTTAAGTTTCTATATTTGGTTCCTCCAAATTTGATTTTCTTTTATATGTTATTCTTTTTATTTTCTTTTTTCCTTTTGATGTTCTTTTTGGTGCTCCCCGTATTCACTTCTGAATCCCCAGTTTTTACAAATAAACTTCAATTACCAAAGTCACATCTTTTTAATTTCGCTCGCTACCGGATAATTCGGAGGAAAAAGTTCTTAAATTCATATCGGTTGGCGTCTTAAAACTTTACGACTGATAAATACTTGTTATCATTCATTTTTTTCTCTAGAAAATTCTCCGTCTATTTTCCAAAAACTCACCCCGGGCTATTAGGTCCAGAGGGGCTGAAGTTTCCGGAGTTCATGAGGCTCGCCGTATCTGGTTTCATATCCAGTGGACTCTGGGGCCCCACCGAGGACATCGACATGTTACTGCTGTCGAGGCTCAGCCCTGCAAAACAATGAACAAACAGGAATTGTATAAGCAATCACTCTTAATGAAAATTTACGAATTAATAAACGAGTGATGCTAATTGCCACATATGGAATTCCTCGACTAATGCGTGTATTTATTGTTCAATTCTCTTGTGGATATTTATGAACGATATGGTGATACGTAATTGACCAGATGGTGGTACAGGGTCAACCAGAGTGAGATGTCAGGGTGACAACGAGTGCTATGATCATCAATTATGCAATCACTCGTGAGATCAATCATTTTTACGATAGATAAAAAAATTTCTAGGCACCTTATTACCTGGACAATATAAAAATGTATTTTCAAGTGAAACGTCTTTAGCGAGAAGATCGAACTGAAATATCGTCAGGAAAAAGCGAGATGTTTGAGATGAAACGGACGTGACATAGACACAGTCTTTCCCCTCCCTTTGACTCTATGCAGACAGTGAGTTTTTTAAATCTGAAGCCAGAGCGCTGCCTTGGTCCTCACCGCAGCCGTACTATTCTAAGGGCCAGTTTTTGGTCGAGTTAAAAACTGCCCCTTAAGGTGAATTGACCAAGTGCAACACAACAGGAACAGATTAGAATTTTTTGTGGTTGCTAAATAAAGAAATTGGTGAAACAATTTTCTGTGAAATTTTTAAGGGAAACTTCTTTCGCGGGAATGAATTGAAAAATCGTCAGGAAAAAGTGCAACATCTGAGATGCAACGGAAGTGATCCACACAAATACGGTTTCCCCCTCTCGTTTACTCTACACAGCCAGTGAAACGAACAAGAAAGGAATATACAGAGAAATGTTCTCGTGACACACGAGATTGAGAAATATAATTTGGGCTTTTGAAATGGTAAATTACCTGATCAATCACGAAATTTACGAGAAAAATAACGTAAATTACGAGATTTCTTCCGTATTTTATGTTTTTCCCAATCTTGTTATTTATTATATGTCAGTCTCGTATTGTTCTACATTTACACATCGTAAACAACGATTTCAAAAACGTAAATTACAATTTGAAAAACATAAATAACCATTTTGAAAGCGTAAATTAAGTTTCCAAATCTCGCGTTTCACGAGAACATTTCTCTGTGTGAATCGTCAGAAGTTTTATTTCCGTAGGGTGGCCCGGTCGCCCTGAGTTTTTAGTAAAATTTATTGTGAGTGTATGAATTTTGTAGCATTGAAGGGGATATACGAATCAGAGTTCACTTCTATAACAGAAGTTTTGTTCAGTTTTATAATTTTAATACATAAAGAAAAGGTCGTATATTTTACTTTAAAAAATTAGTATTTCAAATAATTGATTTTTCAGTTATATATTTGATCTTAATCATCAATTAGTATTATTGTACACTAGTATATCAAGCGCTTTGTCGTTTTCTCTTGGGTCTTGTCGGTAATGACAGAATTAATTATCGAGTATGCATTAATCAATAAAAATTAAATTATCGATTAATTGGACCTCACAACCTCGACATTTGGGGACGCCCATTAGTAATATGGATAGATCCATTAATGTACATATCCATTAATATCACTACGGTCCTCTTTACGGTAATATTAAAAGCCATTGTCTTATTAAGTAATTTCTCGAATCTTTCTTTTTTCTCTCTTCCCGAAGTTACTGTTGCCCTTTTCTTTTGTATTAATTCAATTATTTTGCTGGGTAATTCATACTTCTGACTATCGAGGAGACTAAAACCGACATCAAAATAATGTCTCGATATAAACCAAATTACTTCAAAGCAGTAAATTAATTTTTCGGTTGGTTTAAATATTTTAACAATTAAGATAATAATTATTATCAATCATATTATTGACTAAAAAATTTACATTATTCCTTCAGGAAAAATCTCCAATTCGGTTTTTGAGATCCTGAAGTGAAACAAGATTTTAGAATTAGTCTTCATGCAAAACCATGTGTACTTCATTTCCATTATTATTCACTTGTTTCAAGTTCTATATTCCAAAGATACGCTTCGTTGGCCATCATCTATCAATCAGGGATATTATTCCAAGCGGGACATAAAGACACCACAGGCGCAGAGTTGGTCGTAATGCCTACATATTCTCCGTAATTCTCATTACGTCAATTGTCCTCATGAATTATGTCATTACACTAATGTAACAGTGCATTTTTCGGGAGTTATCCAGCCTTTTATGTTGATTGACAGAGAAAGTAGCTTTCTAATGACATTTGTAAGTGAAGAATATGCATCATTTTTTATCACAATTGGATAAAATATTTTCTCACTCTTGTTTTCGTTTTTTTTCACGAAAAAAATCAAATGAAATAAATTGGAGAGTGTCCACTGAAGGAATTTGATAGAAAATATTTCAACAGAATAAGTTGTATAGAATAAACAATCGATTTATTTTTAGGAAATATTTTTTATTGAATATTCCACCGGAAAGCGCTCAGAACTAAGAGAAATTTTTTTAGCAATCTAATAGAATTGCTTCGCAAAAACGGCAGAATTTTCTGTTAGTTTGTTTGGTGCGTGGAAGCCACAATTTGTTCCTTTAATTCCATTTTTTTATTTGCTATTGTCTAATTAAAAAAAAAATTTTTGATTTCACTTTATGCACACACGGTCCGCAAAGTATTTTTTTGCCTACATAGGCCGAAAGTGAGCTTGGCAGAAAAATCGTATTCAACCGTCAGGAGGGGAATCACACAAACATTCCCTACATGCTTAGAACCCTCAACTTCGGTTCGGGTCGGAAATTTGCGAGTGGGGGACTTTTCTACTTTTCCTCCCTAGGTGAGAAATATACTATTATGTTGCTAGGACTCAACCAATTGCGACTTATCGGCTGCCATAACTGCCCGATAAGTAAAATTT
>JAPYZN010003068.1:0-23129 GCA_030522865.1 Psyttalia lounsburyi | reverse complement strand
CTGCGAACAGAAGTAACGAATGGTATAGCAGAGCCGCCAACATTGACAGACAGATTGGGCAGAGAATAGAGATCATTGACGAAGACATTTGAACCAAAATTGCTTGGATAGATGTACGGATCCTTCCGCACTCCTTCCCTACTGAAGGTACATAAATTTTAAAAATTTAAATAAATTAAATAAAATCAATTCAACGTGTGGAAAGGTATAACAAACCTCTCCAGCACTTAGCATTACCCAGGGTTCACGACGGAGACGCGGCTGGAATGAACCCCAAAAGGTGTACCATCGTGCTCAAAGGTGTTCATCTCCCACCCACCTGTTCACCTAATTATTAAAACTCGAGTCGGACCTAATTTGTGTGGATATTTTAATATAAGACGGCCAAATCAATGTCTGGAAGCTCAAATTATCTCGATTTGGTATGGAGTCCAGTTATGTTTACATTACCGAAATTTTGGCCAGAAAGACGGGGTTGGGGAGAAAATTCAAATGCGTGAGATTCAGGCCACACAATCTATTATGGTCTTGTATGGTAATCGTTGCATATTGAATAATACAAATAGATTTTTTTTACCAATTCATAACATTTGGTTTCTGAAAATTTTAAGACATGAGTTTTTTTACGAGCCATAATATTTCTTATATAAGTTATTTAAAGTTTTGCAAAATCGTTTCAGGACATATTTTTTTTTCTGGTAATGCCCTATATTTCTATTCTTGGTTTTTTGGTAGATGAATTATCAATACAGATTAGAATCTATTAACGACATGTGTGGGCTTAGCTACATTTGTTATAAAGTTGAAAAAAAATTACTGATAAATGTGAGAGTGGCAGGCAGAGGTCAAAAAAGTTGTCTTCTCTTCAGTTCTTACATAAAATATTTGGTTGCACAACAACAAATATTTGGTGTAAAATAGCGGTTCACAGGCAGAAGGACAGACAATTAATTTTGTTTATATTTTAGGACTCTCTTACCCCTGAGAGGAATTGACGATGAAAAGAGAATTGTAGTTCTCCTCCGTGTATGCAGCCATGATCCTGCTAAACATTCAATAGGGAATGTCCTGAAGGTAAAAAAATGAAACAAATATTCAATGACTGATAATATTTAGAGAATGGCCTAGAACTCTCTAGCAATTTTAAAGTAGTTCGAATTGACTAAGAAAATTCTCAGTTTAAATGTTCTTACCGTTGCTAATACGATTGCGCGAGATAAGTAAACATAACGTCAACTTACTTATCTTTCAGAAATTCAAAATGTAAATATTATTACTCTCGACAGTTATCGTTGTTATAACGATATTGCACATCGTGAAAAAAAACAAAGGGTATATTGACTTTGTATTTATGGAAATTATGCCAACATTCGGCGTTGTAATGATCAAAGATTGGTAAAAGTTAAGAAAGACATTTTTGTATTTTTTTAAATTTAGGTTCTATTGTACAATTGTAAGTGTCAAATCCGTGATTGTCGAAATGATTAGGTCGAAAGTTACGGGCTCTAGAACATCTCTTGCCTCACCACTTTTTACGTGGCCCGGGACCAACGGCGCGGACGTGATGGTATCTAGTCCCAAAGACAGCACGTGTTGACACAGAATCAGACAAGGGACAACACAAAGATGATGTTAAAAAGGATCACCAATAATCCTTGGAGGGGCCAACCCACACAACTCCTCCAACCGTGCTGTCGGCCGAAAATTTATAAAAAATTCTTTTATTGAAGAATTAAATCTTTACGTGTTGGGTCAGACTGTCAGAGATGAGACCACTAAATCACTTTGGTGAGGGGGTGACTACAGATTCTCACCATGAGCACTCGAAAAAAAAACAAAATTGAACATCACTATTCTTCCCACAATTTATAGTCCGAATGGGTTTCAGCCATCCCTCGCTCATTCCTTACGAAACTGAGCCACAAACAGCAAAAATCCGTGTGACCGTGTCCGTATGGTGAGGTGACACCTTTTGCTTTAATGTTCCTTCACCCGATATCATCTAAATTTTATGTAGATATACATTCTTCTGAAATACCGACTATTCGTCGTAGACTGCATTTAAAACGAGATAAAAACCCGAGTTGTAAATATTGAATTCCGTGGGAATTATTCAGAGATTTGGGAATTGTTTTTTTGGAAATTATTTGGGGAGGGGGGCGGGGGGGCTTTATTAACACTTACCCAAATATTAAATGGGAATTCCCTGATAAGGATTTTCCTGAAAGGTAAGATGGTATAAAAAATAAACCTTTGAAAATCCACTTTCTTAATTTGAACTAATTTAAATTATCGGCGGCCATCGAAGGCATTCTGTGAACATCATCGATTATAAAGTACATAAACCGTCAAAAAATTACTGCTGAAACAAATATTCTTAATAAATTAATAAGTAAGTTCAATCGCATTCTTTTTAATCGATCACTTAGCAGGATACGCGCCCGAAGTGTGCGCAAAATGTCACTTTAAACTCGACGTATCGAAATAGTATATTATATGCCGGATGGGCGTTCATCATATTTTGCCGTAGTGATTTTAGGGTTTTCGAGTTTGGGAAGTATGTAATACCAATTCCCGTACGAGAAAGTCCTAGAAGCAGTACGGCAAAAGTGTTTTCGACCGAAAAACGAACATAGTTTTCCTTCACAATGTCTGTCAATGCTATTTGGCAGTGGATTAGTAGTAGCATAAGTAGATATACATGGATTTGTCAAATATTAATTGTTAGTAGACATCCGAAACGAAATTCTGACCTGCAAAAAAAACTTGTAAATTCGGTTAGAATTTAAGGATTTTTGTAAATGTGAAAAATAGTGCACTTCAAAGATTCCATATGTATATGAAAATTTGAAATAATTTCTAAGGAGAGAAAAATTATCACGATAGATAGATAATGGACTCAAAACCGCGAAAAGAAATCGAATTAATATTTTAAACGTTTCAGGCGAGCCTCATGGTGCTGGACATGGTTCTCAAAGATCACGTTTCCGCATCACTCTATGGGATATTTGCAATTTTCGATATGACCGGTGTAACCCTAGAGCATGGGCTCCAGATGACTCCCAGTGTGATTCAGCGTCTGGTCCACGCCTGGCAGGGCTGCTATCCCCTTCGAATCCAGTCCATTGATTTTGTTAACGCTCCTGTTCACGTTAATTTTGTGCTCAATATTTTTAAAACCTTCATGAATAAAAAATTGAAGGCTAGAACTGCTGTGCACAAAGGATCATCTGAAGAGTTCTTCAGGACTAAAGTTCCGCAGAGACTGTTACCAACGGAATATGGTGGAACTGCCGGACCTATTCAGGATTTGATAGGTGAATTATTTTCTAATTCGTACAGCAAAGAAATTTAATTCAAATAATTTAGATGATTTCTCAACATCACAGCTGATGAATCGTTTTAAACTGCTGTCTATTTCAGAGCTTCTAATTTGGCTCTCAGTGAAACGAATTAATGAGCTATTTAAAAATACTAAAGTTAGTAAAGTAATTAATAAAGAGCAATTCAAGTACTAACAGTAATATTATATTGCATTTGGAAATTTTTACATCAAAACCCTCTCCAAATTTTCAAGCTTCGAAATCTTTTTAGTTCTCATTCTCTTTTCAACGGGAGAAAATTTACTGAATCTAAAACTATATCTTAGAGATTCATGTTCAGCTACATTATCACTAGCACATATTTTCTTGGAACTCTAACGATTTTCCTTTTTGTTTCTTTCAGATTACTGGAGGGCTAAAGTTGAAGAAAATATTTCCTGGTTCGAATTCGAGGAGCAATATCGTCTAAGCACCCCATAAAGAATTCAATCCTCTCATCTCAGCACCCAATATATTTCAAACAGGATTTTATACAAGAATCACAACGGTGCTTTTTCAAATATATCTCAACAACTTCCAATTCAATTCTTTAACAAAGTATTTTCATGTTATTTTTAATCATCGCTACAATTTAAATAAACATACACTTAAGTCATGGGCAAGTAGAATTGTCCTAAGCTACCACCTAATTTCTAGCTTACAATTATTAAAAAAAATACTAATTACAGTTCTCTTTCATATCTTTTGTGAAGAGTTACACCGTGAGTACCGACAAACCATCAAAAATAATAACGAAGGAACAACCAAGTCACAGACCGATTGTCCTGAGCAATTAACTTCCCTCTTAAAACATAATTCATTAGTGAAGTGATAAAACAGTTCAATTTCATGCAATAGTGTCGTTTTAACAACGGATCGTAAGGGAAATTATTAATAGACCTCGAATAAATAAATTTTCTCATTGTAAAAGTTTCCTAAACTATTGTTTTAAAACCACCCATTTTTTTTTACATAACTACATAATTAATGAAGATTGCAGGTGTCGTAGAAACTAAGGGTAAAGGTAAGGTACTGTAAAACAATTTTGTTCCTATGATTGTTCAAATATTGACAGAATGCATTTTGAATGCCAATTTTCTGTGAAGATTTTTCTTGTTTACCCCCGAAAATTTCCCTCGCTATCTTAAAAAATACATTCCCTGCAATGCTTCTCGCGATGTCTCGTCTGGAAATTGATAGTACATATTTTCCAAACTTGAAAACTCGAAAATTATTACATAAAAATATTGCTCCTGGGCTGTTGAGATGGAATTTTTTTTACTCCTGTGACTGGCCAGTCCTCGCCTATGGTTTGAACGCCAATGCCACAAGAATAAAAAATCGCGTAACACGCACAATAATATATTATAGAAAATTCTAGCGAATTCGTTAAAAAATTCTATTGGATTTCTATTAAACCCTCTATTAGTTTTTGACTGTTTCAATTGAAAAATTCAATAGAAAATATTCAATGAGTCAAAGAAATCAATAGAATTAATTCGATTTTTTTTAAATGAAGCGACAAAGAAAAGTAGAATGAATAAACTTAAAAAATTTCAAATATGACCATAAAAGTAGTCAACATCTAATAGAAAAACCCGTACAATTGTCTACTGAATACGCTAACATTTTCTTTTCAATTCTTTCATTCATGAACAGGACATAAAAATACTATTTCATCTCCGCTTTCACCACTGCACTCTCATCTAAAATTTGACTTAGTGTTTTTTTTCCACTTTACAATTGAATTAGACACCTAATTTACGTTGTGTGACATCAAAATTCTCGAGAAACAATCTGGATACCATTAACAACCGATTATTTCGATATTACACGCGATACTCAAAGAAATATTGAATTGAACCATTTAACCCTAGATTGGCCATCTTCCAAAAAAGCACAGCTTTTGGCGCAGAGATATCGTTACTGTATAATATCTTTTAAAGGGCTGAGTCGAACATTCGGAGAAAAATGACAGTAGTAGTGGAAAGATGCGAAAAAATTTAGAATGTTTTTCCAATGATTTTTCAATCATTGAGCTTAGTAGAGCGAGTTGAGATAACATCACAAGTAAGATGGCCAAACTAGGATTTAAAATGTCGTAATGAATAAGAAAAAAGGAGCTTAAATTTAATGTTACTAGTTCTTGAAATAATAAATGACATTGGTATGTAACAAAA
This sequence comes from Psyttalia lounsburyi, assembly GCA_030522865.1. Lineage (NCBI taxonomy): Eukaryota > Metazoa > Arthropoda > Insecta > Hymenoptera > Braconidae > Psyttalia > Psyttalia lounsburyi. Next base: position 17,587 of record JAPYZN010003068.1, on the reverse strand, counting down.
AAAGCTACTTGAGAATGATGAGCAATCAAAGACCTCAAGTGAATCATATCCGAATAGAAAATTTCATCTCAACAATTACTACATGAACGTCGAATGAAATTAAAAATTCTTTACAAAAATCCAGGGTTTTTGTACAGTTTTGAGGTATCATAGACTCAATTAATTCAAATTACCGAATGATAATTCCGATCGACAACGTTCCTTATTAATTATTTCCAGAAAATTAATTTTTAACGAGATGTATCGAATTATTTCGGTAATGAACGTTTGAGTGTAAAATTAGCTAGCGACCTCAAGAGACGTTCAAAATGAATTCTTGACTTTTCAGCTCGAAGCACCAACTGTCATTATCTAAAATTACAAAGTGCCCTGTTTCCACCTGAGGAATGTCCCACTGAGGACACGCACTTCTCAATTTGAGTCTCCTATTGGTCCCCATTTTCATTTCCTTTTTTTAAACTAAAAATAAATTCTGTACATGGAGTTTGGGGTTTACTGTCTAACCGCGTTTGAATTTGAGAACCAGCATGCTTATCGTTAGAAATACAGCGATCCAAATAACGGTGGATATGAAGCCGTTGTAGACATCAGGTTCGTTGATCGTCCAGCCCCGGGTAAGCATGGAGCGGAGGGAGGTTGTGGCCATTGTCAGAGGAAGACCGTGGGAAATATAGCGGAGGGCTGTGGGCATCCCTTCCACTGGCCAAATGACACCTGAAAATCATTTAATTAATTAATTTTCTTTCTTTCATTTATAATTATTTTTCAGATGAAAGGGATCGTATAACACTGGTTCTTCGCAATCTTAAATTTCAGTTAAAATTTCACGTTTCGGAGATTTAAAAATGAAATGAGCATGAGAAGAAAGATTAATCATGGAGATTCCAAAAAATTGGAAGAAAGTAATTCCATTATTAACTGAAAAATAGGGACAGATGAAAAATCTTATCACTAACTTTTTTTATCAAACAGAAAAATAATATGTTACATACCACTGAGCAAAAGTGTAGGGTAAAAGCTACCCAAAGCGAGTTGAATTGCATTTCTCTCGAGTTCGCAAATGGCAGATATCACGAATCCTGTAAACCAAAATGAAGAAAAATTATTGGGGTGGCAACGAAGTAATTTCGTTTTTTTGCGCTTCATGGCTTCTTAGACGTTTTTCTGAAATTTCAAACGTTGGACCGCGCATGACCGCAAAATATATTGCCCACTCGCCTGCCGTACAATCCTAACATTGCGCAATTAAACGACTAATTATTGCATTTACAAATCATATGAATTGAATAAAGAAAAAAATTATTCAACTCAGGCAATCGAAAGTGAAATCATTAAGGCTGTTGCGTCTAAAAACTAAATTTTCCACTAAAATAAAATTATAAAGCTGACTGGAAGATGGAAAATGGCTATCGAACTGTATGGCCGAGACATAATTACATATTTGTTATTTTCATTAATACAATTGTTTCCAAAATCGTTTTAAAAAAAGGAATGATTTTATCCTCTATTCAATAATTAATTTTACGCTGTGTAAGAACCTCAGTAAATCGAAGAAATTGTCATAATAATTGAAATCTCGTTCCGGCAGACTTTGCACAAGTGAACTCTTGCACCTGAGTCCAATACACTTTTTTCTCTTTCTAAATGCAACAATTTTCGTTGAATAGACATAAAAAATCCCAATAATGTTCCGAGAATGGATGAATAATTACGGCATTGATTTTGAATTTAATTGCCACATTGAAAGGTTTCACGTCATTTTTTCCCGATATTTTTTTCTCTGAACTTTGTAGTAGTAATTTGATATAGAAGAAGAAAAGAATTATTACCGAAACACATGCCGCAAAGGCCCTGGAGGATCGTGAGTAGAATAACCCAACCGATGTCACCATTACATTGCACTCCAAACACTAGAATCATGAAGATAAGCACCAGAGCTGTCTGACCGCACATGACGATGAACTGTGTAATTACGTGGGAGAAGAGAATTTCCCCTGGAGAAACACCTGCTACCCAACTTCTGTCCAATAAACCCTCCATTCGCTCAATGATCAGAGCAGAAGAGGTGAGGGCAACGGCCAAGAAAAAGACGATGCTGAAATATAAAAATTGAATTACTTAAATTTTCCCTTTTTCAAATTATGAAATTGGATGGCAACTATTATTATTAATTCTTCATGTATAATCTCATAATATCACAGAGATTCAATAACTTCTCATGAATGCAAAAGTATGAAATAATCAATATATCATTAGGTGAATTTTTCTAAGGATGTTACTGCAATTGCATCATCTGTGATAATTTTAAAATCATAATTCAAGTTTGAAAAAAAGGTGCAGTTTCATTCGACTGCACCCATCAAAACTGTTCTCATTGAACTTGAACAAAATTGATCTGAATAAAATTGATGGATTGAAAAAAAAACTTCTTTTAAAATAATAATAACAAATAGTTCATAATAAATTTTTCTTTCACACTCAAGTGTGATTTTTATATGTGCATTTTGAATATTGGCTATTTCTTCTATAATTCAGATGAAATGGGTATACATGAGTTTGTATCGAATGCGTTATTTCTCTAGATGTCACCATTTGAATATTATCTGTATAACTTTTGTCATACCGTTTCAATTTCAAAGTCACAACTCTACTTTGATAAGTGATGTAAACTTAGTTCATTTAGGTACCTCACTACAAAGTTACCAGTACTCAAACCGCCTTGCTCTTAACCTTTGAGTTCCTGGATCATTAATCACTAATTTATTCCATTTTCGCTGGTATCATTTTAACTGTTATTGAGACTAGCAATGATTTAATCATTATAAAAAAGTAATTTAAACATTTTTGATACGTTCATTAATTTTTTAAGCAGAAATTATTTTGACCTATTTTCTGATGACTGGCCAAACTAATCGATGACTACTTATTTCTAAAATACGGTACTTATTTTTCCTTTAGCGATGCAATCAACTATACAAAAATAAATAGACATACGAATTTCACTCTACGTATAAAAGTTTGGGTATGGACGATAGGGACAAAAATATCCCGAGGGACCTTCTTGGGAGTTTAAGGGCCGGGTGTAATAATTTATCACCTCGAAATATCAAATCATGCGCGGAGGTCGGAAATTAGGTTTGCTTATGATTTAATAATTATTTTTCGTGTAATTAGTCACGGGGATTTCGAGGTTACCAACTATTACACCCGGGCCTTAAGTAAGGGCAGAGCTACGAAACCTGTAATATCTTAGTGGATAATTTTTATCCAATGTTTCGCACTATGATGTTATAAATTATATTAATAATGAAAAATTTAATCACAAATTACTAAATGCACTGAACATAATTCGCAGATTTGTTCGTCTTCCTCACAATCGTAATACTTACGTTAGAATAACGCCAGGAGCAACGAAGTCCGTGAAGCTAGGATCATTTGATCCGTAGATAGGCTCCAAGAACTGTATCGGCACATCAGCAAGTGCTGGATTTTGTTCACAGGCATTTAAAAGATTCTTAGCAAAATCTCTGTAGGTATACTGAAGATCCCTGGCCAGCATCAAACCGATTTGCTGATTGGACATATCGAGCCAAACTTTGATTTCACTCTGTTCCAACGTCTCTTCATCGGAATCCCTTCCTAAGATCATTCTAGCAGACAGAGCGTCTGTGAAATTCTCCGTAAAGTAGAGGGTTCCCCATGCCTTTCCCCTCTCTACCGCCTTCAGAGCCTCGTCTTTTGTTCGGAAATGCTCTGTTATCATTGTTTCATTGTCCAAAAAGTTGAGATAACGACAGCTGAGATGAGAAAAACTACAATTCGAATAAACAGGACAATACTTTGTATCCCAATCCATCTCATGATTGACTATTGCGAGTTTTAAGCCAGTTGGATCTCTTCCTATGGCCAGACAGAAGAGGATGACTTGCATCACTGGTAGGGCGAATATAAACAACATCACTCCAACGTTCCTCCACATTCTGAGGAAATTCTTTTGAAGGAGTGCCTTAATTTTTCCTGTACTTGTGATGTCGGCAAGACATCCTGGAAAATCACAGTCATCACATTCAACTGTTGCAGTTTCTTTGACTCCTGGGAGGTGTTTGCCATTCAACTGTGGGAGAAGAAAAAAATTATTTGAGATCGTTTTGGGGATATTCGTATTTCCTAAATCTGGGGATCCCTAGGTTATTTCAGCTTCGCTAGCCATTCCAAAAGTGTTAAATGCTTGATTGATTACCATAATACATGAGAAATCGTTATCTGGTAACGCGGAACCAGGATTTTTGGATGTTTTTTATTGAAATCCTTATGTAACGACTTTTATGAGAAGGAAAATATGCTGATACTGCTGTAGTTAATGACAATTACATTGAGTTAATATCCGTTTCTATCGAAAGGTCGACTTTGGCGATAGGGACGCACGTAAACTCCACGAATAATGGTAACATTCCCCATAATTGAAAAGTAAAAAATTCTACTAAAGAATATTTGTTGAAATAGTCTTGACACTCTTGACATTAGTTTAAGTAATTGCTGTAGAGATTAAAATGTCAATATGATAGATCGAGAGTAATGATGACTCTGAGAAGGCTTCCATGTCTAAAAAGGGTTTGTTGAGCGTCATTGAGAAGTAAAAAGTCATACCACAGTGAACCTTAGGAATTTAATTTTCAATAATTTACCTTCTAATGGAAGTTTGATAATTGGAATACTCATCTGGCCTATTTCGATCTATAATCGTGTATATATATGGAATTCTTACATTGTAAGAAGATAAAAATCATCACGACATGGATGAAATAATTTATTTCAAGATCAAAATATTTCAACAGATTTCTTCGTAAACTCCAGTATTAATTTCAAAGTCAATTATCTCCTACAAAAAAATCCTAAATAGCTACAATATTTTATCGTTTTTTTAAAGGATAAACTCCATATTAAAATTTTTTTTACAGATTTTCATAACTTTTTTTAGGTGACACTCTGATATCCGTTATTCGGATCTAATTTCAAGCGATCGAGGTAAACTTACGTCGTAATGACTGCCAACACCATTTGTTGTGTCATGGATTAGGACTTCTTTGCTCTGATGGAAGTTGAGACCCACTACGCCGGACTCCTCAGTTACGTAGACGGGCTCGTCCTTCTTTCCCCAGTTTAATGATGCCTGCAATATAATAAATTACCGGGAATTAATTAAAATGCTCTGAATCATTGCAAAGATGCTACTAAGTTTTTATTAATTAATTGTCTATCTTAATATACATATTTTCCCACGATTAATTACCTCTTCTTCCTGTGTAGGCTTTAAAACCATAATTAGTTTTAATATCAATTAATAAATTTTTGTTTTTATTTTCAAGTTCATACCTTTGATGCTCGGTTTGGCTTTAAAATAAATAATTAATTCGGTAAAAAAATAATTTTATTCAGTCATTTGAATTAATTTTTTATTCCTATAGATGTTTATTGAAGGCATTCGAAACGGGTCGGTTACCATCGGATTTTTTCACTCCGAAGTCTGATTCGTTTTGAAAATATTATTTAAACCCACGTAACTGCTCTACTAAGGATTTCCGAAAATTATAAAAATCAAATGATCAACTAAATCTGGTAAATAAATTTTTAAAAAATAATCAAATAATCTGGTATATCCTCTCATTATATTGAAAAAATAAAGAGTTCTCAGGAAATATTACTTTATTTATACCTTGAAATTATGCACAAACTTTCACAAACTTTAGAGAACGAAATATAAAAGAAAGAAACTTACCAAACTAATATTATTCGAGATATTGAATTCGGTATTAGGTTGATTATTGGTCTGTTTCCTTGATAATTTCAAGAAGACTTCCTCAAGAGATGGGCAATTATACATAGCCAGAAGTGCGCGGGGTGATTCCTCGGCAAGTAATCTTCCACTCCTCATCAATCCAATCTGCACAACGAAAGCAAATTAAGTCGTTTCATCACAAAAAAAAAAACAATTTCCAATCCAAGTAACCGAGCAATTGCGACAAACATCAACATTTGTCTATCGAATATTGTCAAGTTCAAGTGAGCGATGAAATAAATATTTTTAAAAACAGACATGGCAATTGCTGCATACTTTTCAATTGGATAGGAATGATGTATTTAATAATTGGCTACCGTGTGCGCTTGTCTCGCTTCCTCGATGTAATGAGTTGTAATGATGACAGTTTTGTTTCCGTCCTTCGTGATTTGTACCAAATGATTCCAGATACTGAAATAAGGCAATTAAATAAATAACTAAACAAAGAGTAAATATCATATCGGCGACAAAGTATTCTGTGTCTCTTTTCTATGATTGAATGGAATCTGATGGAAAACTTTTTCGAGAAAAAAAAGGCTCCAAAAGCTTTATCTCTCATGAAATTTGTATAAAAAATGTATATCGTAACATTGATTTTCGTTTACAGAATTTACAGTATGGTCCATCCGAAAATTGACACACAAAATGTGGTATAAATTTTTGGGTTGTTTATATTGACTTCTACAGCGAGTTCAATTGATTAATTACTTACAACAATGCCCTTATCAAAAACATGAAAAATTAACTGTACTGTTAAACATTTCGTGAAGATTTTGCCATTTTTTCCAATTGCACATTGTATATTGTTCTCAAGAGATAATAATAACGATTAATGTATTCTGGTGTCAAAACATATTGAAAACTTTGAGCAGTAAATTTGTCTAAATAAATTTAGGAAAATTTAGGAAATGTTCTTATCCGGTTACTCCTTAGAAAAACACAAGAGCAGTATTACCTGTCCAGATTGTTGTGTCAATTTGATTAAGAATTTATTTTGAATATAAAGATTCCTAAAAATTAGCCGAAAAGGGGACATGGGGTTTTAATAAACTGGACCCCACTCGAGGTTCCAGTCACAATAAAAATGTCATTTAAAATTCAGATTGCGCTATACATATCCGTCGGTCATTCTTTTTGTGACTCCCGAGGTCATCCTAATTCAGACTTTTAGCTCTGACTCCTGGGAGAGAAGAGAGAAAGAATAACAATTTGCAATCGAGGTGCAGAAACGGGATACAACGGTCAACCTTTTTTCATCCTTTTAGGTAAAAGCTAATGGAAACCTCACTTAATCAACAGAACGAAAAACTTGTTTCGAAATCACTTTTTAAGATCTCGAAATAAATTATTTCTTCTGAACCACAAAAATCCGTTATATTCTTAATAATTGAGGTAAATATTTGATCTTCATACTGCAATTAAAAAGAAACTACATATGTTGAATGTTGAGAGTAATAAGCTGGAAGACTAAAGAAATACAATTTCGTTAAGGTTGTACGTAAACTTGACGAAAAAAAGAAACAAAATTTAAAAAAATAAAAGTTTGTTGTTTGTTGTTTGTTTGTTTATTAGGTTGTACGTATACTTGCTATCTATATAAAATGTGACTACTTGGCGGAAGACTCCGATCGATGGTAAATCGGCAGCTCCTAATTACATGAATTGTAAACAAATTTCAGTAAACCTCAAAACAGAATTTATGAGGATAAAATATTAATTATCCGGTCTATTAGTGCATTCTTTCTACCCCGCCAAGATGGAAAACAATAGGAGAAAATTGAGTAAAGGTAGACTTTCTCTCTAAAAATTAGTATCTTCATTATTTTCTCGGAAATATCGTTACTTTCGGAGGCAAATAGTCCTCGCTTTGAGCTATGGAGTTAATCCAAGGAAGTACGTGTATTGATTCATAAATTATTCACGAGGAGTGACGCTTGAGACGTCTCCTTTTTTCTCGTATTTCTTTTAGAAGATTTCTGTCGTGACACCTGCCTTGTACTTTGTACCATAATAGCCCCAACGTCGAGAATGAATGTTGATTCATGGTGATTTTCTAGAGACACGTGAATGTCAAAGTTTACGTGCTTTGCGATGAAATATAAAAATTTTACTCTAATTTCTACAACTATTATTATTATTAACGTACATACCTCTGTCTGAGAAGGGGATCAACACCGACTGTGGGCTCATCGAGGATGAGGAGTTCTGGGTCGTGCATGAGAGCCACAGCAAAGGATACTCGCCTCTGTTGTCCGCCACTGCATCAATAAACGTAAAAATGTAATATAAATTTGAAAATTACCGTTCAAATTGCATAAAATTCTGTAGCGGTGATGTCTCTAAATTTCTGCTCAAAAATGTTTAATTTTAATGATTTCTATCAAGTCATGAACGACATTTTTCTTATGGATCCATGCAAGGGACCTTTGTCTGCGGTGTAGATTGGGTCTTCCTTTTATTTGTTTATGAACTGTATGACCTCTGTACGAGTCACGAAAATTCTTAATCTTCCACGGAAAATTTCAATTGTTTACCGAGCTCTAACGATATTTATTGGCTGAATGACTACTTGTATCTACTTCTTCATCTTAACCGTATTCGAGTCACGCTCTCTTGGTGCATACGATTCCTGAGTTTTGTTTTGATTTTTCTGATTCAGCATATTATTATTATTTCATCTGATTGTTCAGTTCTGATAATATAGTATCGAGAAGAGGACATGTAAGGCTACTAAATAAAGTAAATCCCGGACTCCACTCGATGAATAAATTGTCTGTAATTCGCGACGCAATAAATCGTTACTTAATTACTTACTTTACTAATTTTAATAATTTAATTTTTGCTTCAGATGTCTTTCAATGAAAGGACTAATGTACGTTAATATACGTAATTTCACAAGTTCTTCGTTTTATATGTCAGAATGAATTGGGGAGACGTAGAATTCCATAGCAGTGTAGCAAACGCGATATTGTTATAATAAATGTCTATACCTAAACGAGCTCATACGAATTTTTTTGAAAATTCCTACAGAAATTTTTATATGAGAATTAAAATTGAAAATTTATATAGCCTTACCGGTTCTGTAGATGTTATAATTTCCATTTTGTTAGCAGGCGAATCTATCATTGCATGAAACTTTGTACGACAATTATCTCTGTAATCTACGCATGAGTGAATCTCATGCCATATCAATTCTATATCTCTCAGTTATTGAAACAATAATACCGTTGAGTGACCGCTTGAAATTTAGAGCACAGTGTCAGGAAAATCCCGAAGTAAAAATATAAGAAATCCCATAGAACGCACCCGATGTATAATCGGAAGGCCCGGGATTCGAATCCGGATTTGGATTGTCTATTTTTCATTAAGAATTTCGTGTAATTTTCTATTGAGACAACACGGAGAGAACAATTCAATAAAAATTACGTGTCAGTTCCGTAATCTGCCAGTCAAAACAATATTCCGTAAAAATTACGGAACAGTGACGTACTTTTTTACAGAACAAGTCCAGAAAAAAGTACGAAAAGTTCTATAAAAAAGTACGTCACTGTTACGTAATTTTTACGGAATATTGTTTTGACTCGCAGATTACCGAACTGACACGCAATTTTTATTGAATTTTTCTCTCCGTGTAGTCTCGGATCCCATCCTACCTATTCCCTTACCAAATCCCATCCAATGGTTTCCTGTGAAGTCCCTAGAATGAGGAGCGCTATATAAATTCCCTTCTTCGATGTAAAAAAACGGAAAATCGTGAAGCGTTCCATATTTTTACATGAAAGCAGGCAATTTATATAGCATTCCCCATTTGTGTGATGTAAGACGAAACCATTAAATGGGTTTTGGAAATTTTTTTTCGGTCGGATAGGATCTGGGATTATTTTCAATAGAAAATTTACAAAAAATGTTTACTGAAACAATCGATAGTCCACACCGGACTGCATGTGAAACCTCTATGGAATTCTAGAGGAAATTCTGTCTGGAAAATTCAGCAGGAAATATTGGAAATCCTATATTATTTCCTCTAGGAATTTTTTATGTGGTTAGCATACCGAGATCGCAGCGAGGTAAGTACGGAAGAATTCGAGGTTTAAGAACTGTTCCTATATTCTGTTCTTAAACTAGACGAATTATAAATATTTCACCTACTCGATCATATCCCGGAATTCAAAAGAATTAAATTATTGTTTCACCAATTAACTCCACTTATGGAATTCTTGGTGTCGCATCAACAGCATTCCTCCATACATGTATAAGAATCTCCAATTCCATGACTAGGATTTTCATGAATCATTCATTTGTTAGATGACTGAGCTCATTAAATTCATTAGAAATCCGCTCTTAAAACAATTTCTATTGAATTCTTACTCACTGCTAAACAATCTCCAATTCTTTTTGAGAAATTTCAAATGAATAAAGAATATTCATTTCTTAATAATGGACACCTCTCTAGAATTTGCTTACCTAAAAATGCAAATTTTTATTACCTGAGATTCTTAACCATTCGGTTTTGCGAGGGCAGATCCAAAAATTGCAGTAGAAACCTCAACCTCTCAATGATCTCGGGTGTATCCATTCCAAAAATCCATCCAAAATACATCATAGTCTCTCGAATAGTAAATTCCCCATAAAGTGCGATTTCTTGTGGCATATATCCTACTCTTTTTCCAGGTACTCCAGAGCCTTTGGTACCAGGTTTACCCCCTAGTACCCAAATCTCACCAGAATTGAGCCGTCTTCGTCCCACCAAACACGACAATAGGGTAGTTTTACCGCAGCCACTAGCACCGAGTAGACCGTATCTGAATGGCAAATTATTTTCATCATCGATACGTCATTGATTCGAGGCTAAACACTGATACGTGCCACATTATAAACTATCATTATTATGATAAAGTATTATGTTATGTAATGAAGTAACATGCGAGATATAATTGTCAGTATTTTTTCTTCACAAAAGCAATTTTGTCTAAAAAAAAACGTAAATTAGTAATTAATTAACGGTTTTTACATAAAAATTCCGAAGATTGTTTCGCTTAAACGTCCAAGGATATTCGCATATTCATCAGCAAGAATAATATTGTCATTTTCCAGAAAAATAATTTTCATAACAATAAACAAAACATTGTTCATCAAGTTTATAATTGAGTGAGTGCTGCTTTGATGATTGTCAGCTGACGTTAATATAAATAAATGTAATGAAAAAAAAAACTGCGGTTATATGTCTCACTCTGCATGACACACTTTCGCGGTGACTCTGCATATACTATTTCCTAGTAAGAGGTTGCCATAAAAAAATATTTCATGTCTCACATTGATCCTTTGGCGACTGTCATGCTCAGATTCTGTAGTACGTGATTTGGATTTTTGCTACTACCATATGTTTTAAATGCATGTCGCACACTGACTGCCTGCTGACGATTCCAGGCAGAATTGTTCAGCCCTGGTGTGGCTAAAACTGTGCTCTGAGTTATTATGTTGTTCTCCATTATGGTTTCTGGATTTTGCATTATGGTAATTGCGTTGGAGTTGGCTGAACCGACTCCTATATTATCACTGTAAACATAAAGAAGAACAAATATATTAATTACTTAGATTGTTATGGTGAATAACTTAAATTTATTTTCCAGGGCAGTGGCTCATGAATTATAGTGAGAGTATTTTCATGTTTTCAGTAGATAAAGAAATTTAAAAAAAAACAATTTGACAAATCTCTTCTGTAGTCAATTTTCGCTGTTATGGGAAAACAGTCTTAATTATCTACTTATACAGATCATTTAGTTCTCTAAAAATGGTGAAAATACTATGAAATAAATTCAGCCATTCCAAATGTCATATTTCGAATATTTCGGAACGCGCCGGCTGAATTTAAAGTTTCGTACCCATCAGATGGACAACGAAAAAACCTTCGTTGGTTTTTCATACTCTCTCATTACATAAACACTTTGCGATTAAACCAATCAAAAAAATTTGTATTACAACTTTTAAATATATCGAATGCATTAATTTTCTTTGGTCTCGCCGTACATTGACAAATTTTTTTAATCCTTTAAATGCTTGATGAGGATTTGGAAAATTGTCAGGAATAATTGTCAAGTTAGTGGTTTATCTGATGACCTCCGTTTGAAAAATCCAGATTTCGAATTCTAATGGAACTTACCATGTGGGAATAAGAAACTAGATTCCAAGTTTTTTTAGTTAGAAGACTAATTTAGGGAAGGATAAATTCTTACACTGTAGATATAAAATTATAAATGACGTAAGATTTGCGATTTTGCAAAATAATCGTTTAACGATGATAGAAATTGGAATCCAGTTTTTTACTCCAACGGTAATTTCCATTACCTTTTAAGTGCTAAAGACCGTCTTTGTAGGCCTCTTTTCTTCCTGTATTTCTCGGGTATCCTTAAAAAAACTGAAGAGGAAATAGAATTTATCAATGCGTCGCAAAATATCTTCTACAGTTCTCGAAATTCTCCACTGACTAAAAATAACGTTTTTCCATTCTTTCTAATAATAAAGATAATTCAAGCATAAATGAATAGTGCCTCTCATTACTACAGAAAATTAATCTTCCTTCAAATTCACTGAAATTTCGATTGAATTTCTCTTCAACGTTCAACGAAGCAGAATGACCTCCTCACTCCCATTTCTCTCGATTGATTACCACTTGCTGTTTATTATCACTCCCCTCTCCATGTTCAGGAATTTAAACGCATAATCGGCGTATGACCATGTGTAGTATACCTTGCTCCTTCCTCTTGCTCGCCCCTCATCGCAATATACAGAATAAACTGTGTCTTAACGGTGTGGTTTATAATCCACTGAAAGAAGTTATTGCCCAATGGAAACTGCCGAGCGTCAGCGAAAAGAAAGCTGCGGCCTCTTACGTAACATACCAGCCAGTATCTCAACAGGTCTGCTGATGCTTTTCGAACTGTGCAATTTAGTCGTGAGTATGAGGGCATCTACGGGATTTTATTCTCAATTGTACGCACCAATACAGAGCACACGCACAAATTTCAAGGAATGTCTGTGAATTTCTTCTTACATTTCAATTTCATTTTCACTTTGTATTTTATTACTTGACTTCACCTGGAGGCATTGCCCTCTTCGTATTTGTCGAGGATTTCTGGTATCGTTATCTGGCATGATTGGACGATTATTTAATGTGAGAATCAGAAAATTCACGATTGTTAAGCTTTCTCGGGTTATATAAAAGATTCCGTTCCTTTAGTGATGATGAGCACGGGACAATTGTTTATCTTGGGAATTACTAGTCAGAGTAATATGTGCAGGGGGAGGGTCAGAAGAAAATATTATGGGAACTTTTGTTTTCAGGGATAGCAATGTGAAACACATATATTGTCGTTTTTAATAGGAATTTTTTTAGGGGTTTTTGTTTTCACATCAAAGACGGGAAATTTATATAGCGCAACATTCTTGTGACGTCAGAGGATATTATTGGAGTAGGATAGGATCCAGGATTATTCTCAATATAAAATTTACAAGAAATTTTTACTGAAAAAAATGGATAGTCCAGACCGGGATTTGAACCCGGGATTTGACCACTGATTAAGCAAATCATTGAAAAATTACTCTCTATAACGAATTCGATAGTTGATTCCAAGTTATTGACAGTAAAAATGTTTCGTATAATTCGTTGCTTTTCGTGAAAGTGATTAATTAAAACAAATAATTTCAATCAAATCCCCGTACAGTAAATAGGATTTCAATTGAGGATTATTGGTTATTTTCAAAAATGATGTCGAATGATTTGAAACCACGCGGTTATCTCAGTCGACTTGATGGTTAAAAATCGAAGAACTAAACCACTAAACAGATTTTTTGTAACGTATAATTTCGTGAGATTATAGGGATCAATGTGGATTAACTCAGTGCACAGGTTCAGCTGAATTGGTCCAACGGTTCTCGAGAAAAAGTTATTTCTCACTAAATCATTTTTCGTCCATATCTCAAAATCTATCCATTTGTTTGAAATTTTGCAAAAATACTCGCCTCGATATCTCCTATCTCAATTAACCAAAATACATCTCATTCATTCTCAATTTCCGAGATATACCAATTTTTCCATTTTTTGCTCGCACTGTTCGCACGATAGTTATTTTTTAATTGATATATCCACTTGTAAATAGGAATTCCCTTGCTATCAAGCAGTTATGAGAAAAAAAATGATGGCAATTAAAATACTGATTTCATAATATAAGCGAAAAGAAAACGTTTTTTCTGCATACTTTGTGTGTCAATCACCATTTCCCACCAGTATCATAAAACGTTGTACGATAAACGTTAAAAAAATTATTTCCTTATTAGGGTGAATGAAGTGTGTTTGGGTTGGATTGGCTTCCGCCTTAGGCGAGGACAATTTACCGAATGGAATAGTGCCCTTCCACTAGAAAGCGGGGGGGTGGCGCGGGGGGGGGGGGGGGGGGGGGGGGGGGGGGGGGGGGGGGGGGGGAATCGACCCGTTTTCAAAATGGTATATTAAGATCTTAAAAGGTATAGATACTGAAATATTGGATGCAACTGACAATAGCTATCAATATATTACTCATGAACTACGGAATTAAAATAGATTCCTGCGTTGAATGGGTTGGTTACCGCTTATTGAAATGCGGAGGAACTGAGATGTCCCTTCAGCTTCACTCCCGATCCTACTCTGTTCCTACATTGAGAGAAAAATGTACCTTTGGCTGAAAAATTAATGCTTGGTTCAAAAGTATTTTTTACTATGACATAATTCTTGAGCCAATCTTTTCCTTTTGTTCCTCAAGTATTTTTCATTGTCCAGAGAGTGAAAGTCATAAGGTTTTTCTATCCCTGGAAAACGTCCGAAAATAATCGGACTTCCCATTGTAGTTTGAAAATTACCAATGTATTGACGACAACACGTCACAAAAGTTATTTTACTTTATTATTATAATTTTTCGTACGTTTATTCAAACACTGATTTTTTTGTGCTAACGTGAGGAAGGGGAATCTAATTAGACACTCTCTCACGTTGTCAGGGTCGGCCAGTTTTCTCCGAAGGATACGAAGAACTCGACATCGGTATTTTTCCTGGGTCAAATTTCGCAATGCTCGTACTTCTCCACAGCCCACAAGGATGAAACAATAATAAGAGTCAAATCACCGGTGCAGGTAGAATAATCTCAATGCTAAATCAATAAAAGGGTTGAACCAATTGAATGATCGTAAATTGAAGGAAAATCCAGATTAGATATGCACTGGATAAAACCGATTGATATCAGTCGATTGTATAGCTGACATGAATTGTTCAATCCCCACTTTCCTTTGACAATGATTGAATTCGTTTGATGTATTTTATATAAAAAATTAGTCAAGTGGGGCACTTATTTTCATTTTATCTGCAAATTTAGATATTTATTGGTTATATTAAAAATTTTGATGTATTTTGTTTGTTTTTGGGTTTTTGGGATGAATCCGCATGAAAAGAGACGCCCCTTGGACGTAAAATGTGCAGAATCAAACCAAGACGATCGAAATGTTATACATAACTCCAATAGCGCAAAAGCGGGACAGCTTAACGCGGACGTCCACTTTGTCATCCCGACTTGAAATACTAAATAAGCTCAGTTATGAGACCAGTAGTCGACTTTTCTATTTTATCCGCTTACAACTCACTCATAGAAGAAAAGTAATGTTTAAAAATTCGAATGTCTTAAAAACTCATAACGAGTTACGTCACAAAGAAAGTTAATTAGAAAATTATTTATGAAACGTGAAACTTCTAATGAAAAAATCGTAATAAGTCCGTATGAGGTCATATTGGCGAGATTATTCAACCACTATTATTTTCAACACCATTCGATAACAGGTAAATAATTCAGCACGGCCATAAGCAATCTTAAGTGCTTCACTTTCATTTTTTTAAATCTTCAATTTGTTTCTATGACTACGCATCAGTAGAAAATATTGACAAATACTCTCTGGTGAGTCAATTTGCATTGTATACGTAAGTATGCATATTCTCTTAGAGTCTTTATAGCCAGTCGAGGCCGCAACAGTTGATCGTTCACATGTCGGAAAAATAAGGAATCTTTCGTAATTGAGATTGAGTATAGACAAAGATCATACCCAGTTCGGAAATTACGACTGGTCCAGATTTTATCCAAGCCATTTCTACCACTCGAAAAGTCTGCTTCAGGCTTGGTAGCCAGGTCTGGACCAACGGTGGGTAATGACTGGAATGTAACGCGAGGCCAAGCCTGGTAGTAAAGACTAGTCGAAGCCCCGCTATCAAGACTTGCCCAAGTCTCGACAGGCTAACAAAAATAATTATCAACTAATCCAATCCGTACATCCCGGGATGAAAAATATAGAATCTCTGCATAACGTAAGGCACTAAAGTCTCCGTCTTCCGAACAGGCTCCCCCCCTGTCGAAAGAGGGGAAACGGGGAGTCACCTATAGGTACTGCGTATAGATACTGCGGTATTTTCAATATCAAAAAGTTGAAAAAATATTAATTTTCAATAAAACACAGGTTTTTCAAGTTGCTAAAGCCACTTCACTCAAATAATACCCTTTTCCTACCTAAATAATCTACAAACACAAATTGAAGTTTGGCTATCGAGAGGATTTGAACCCACAACCTAGAGTCGCAACTTAACGCATTAACACGGAACTTTAGTACGCAATTATTATTGGTGGTATTCGGTATCGTTTATATGAATTGCAACGTCGTTTTTTACAACTTATTTGACAATAATAAATCAAGCCTATTAATTAAAGAACTACATATTTTAATCATTATTATTATTATTATTATGAATGAGATCACTGGATGATCCTCGAGGGTTCCCCCATCACCTCGAAGAATTATTATTATTATTAAAATGGGTGGTGCCATACGTATGACCTTTCGGTTTTTTACACTCCCGTCCCTGTACCTACGCGGTGCCCCAGCCTAATTCCCTACCCGGAGTCTAGCTACCTAACGATAAACTAGAGACTCCACAGGCTGAGTTTTGATTTCCGACGATGAAAAATCTTCCCACTGCCGGGATTCAAAACCCCGCACTTTGGGATGCTTTGTTCTTGAGGCGAGCATGCTGACCACTAGACCAAATGCGTCTTTTTATTATTATTATTTCCCGTGAATGAGATCACTGGATGATCGTCGAGGGTGCTGACACCACCTCGAAGACCACCTAGTAAGCTAAGCGATACAATTAAGTCCTAATCGCTCTGCAATCGTGCTCCCTCCAACCAGAGGGTGAGCTCTATTGTAGTTCGGAATCATGTTGCCTAAGTAGTCGAAGGGAGCCAAGGATGACAGCCTTCTGCATCTGGCCGGCTAATATTAAGGCATTGGACCTGCAAGCTGGCATCACCTCAAGCGAAGATACAAAAGACCGTCTCGTGTCGTCGAGAGAACCAATGGTCAGGACAAACAGTTGGACCCTGAACCCACGGTTCAACTGACGCAGCTCAAATAGAAGAGACTGGTATTTGAGCATTTCTCCTCTTCTTTTCTGGATATATTGCACTCGGCTGGCGCCGAGAACTCAATCAAATAAATGACTTCAAACGTCTTCAAAGTCGAAGAGGACGATATCAGGCTTCGTAGTAGCGACAGGCCTGATAGTCGCAGACAAGAAGTGTTATTATTATTTTCGTCCCTGGCGCCCGATAAACCGCGATTCTAACCTCACTCCGTTCGGTTAGATCGCGGTTTTCGGGGCCAGAGACGAAAAATTTTATACAT
>JAPYZN010003067.1:2879-14999 GCA_030522865.1 Psyttalia lounsburyi | reverse complement strand
ACGCGTTTTTAGTGACAAAATCCATGAAAATCAGGCACTCACTTTTTAATATCAGAGTTTAAAAGTTTTAATCTTCAGAATTAATCTCTAATTCTTAGATTAATGTGAATCAGACTTAAAACTCCCTAAAAATTAAGAACCAATCCCCGAAAATGACGGACTACTAGTCAAGGACTAATTCAAAACTTTAAGAGAGTTAGAAATTTTTTCATTCTGTTTGCAATCTGAATTTTATTCTGAACCCTGAATTTAATCTCCGAACATTTCTTAAGCCCTTTTCTCTCAGGTTGCGACTTCAAGTCCTAAAATGAAATTTTTAAGCCTAAAAATCAGCCTTTCAGTCCCTCTTGACCTTTTGAAGAGCCCCAGTTGATTATAAATTTTTAAATCGAAATCTTCAACGAAGATTATAATTTTTGTTGTGAATCTTACCAACAATTCAGAAGTGAAATATACTTACGTATCTGGCGACAATGACGAGTGTAACAGCGACGGTGATCAAAGTAGCTGAAAGTGAGTACTTGAGGGGCAGGGGCACTGGATCAGACGAGTACGAAGCCATGTCTTCGCGGTCCAAACTGGCCCCGAGTATGAGAATATTGACTGAACACTGTGTACCCGCCAGTATGAACATGAGTACAGATTTACCCAGATAACTTATGTACGCCGGCATTGAAATTACAATCAGCGCTAAAACACCCACGTACGAGTAGTACGAGGGATATGGACAGCGTGATGACTTTACAGAGGCGTTGGTGGGTGGATCCGCCTCATCTATTACTGCACAATTACCCTGGGGAACAAAATCACAATTTGAGGTGATTGGAGATTCTAATTAGGGCAACAGCATCGTAAACACGGTGGTAATGTATCAATAATTTATACGGCAAAATTTCTGACACTGTTTTTAATTGAATGCGGTATTTCACTTGTACGAGTTGACTTTGACGTTTTCATTATTCTCTTGATTTTTCTAAATTCTATTTTTCGCCCTTTATTTTCTCACAACCAAGTCATTTTATATTCATTTTTAATATTAATTGTTGAGCTGGAATAAGAACTGGGAAAGAAATCGAATTATTCGTGAGATTGCAAATTATTAAATTAGAATGGATTTTCTAGAATATTTGAAAAGGCACTTCGAACGTGTTTATTTGTTTTGGAATTTTTATTGTTCTATAATGAAAAATTTCGAGCGTTCCAGCATTTGATAAGTCTGACTGGAAATTAGAGAACTATTATTATCAAAAAAAAATCAAGATCAAGTCCAATGATATAGATAATAAACCCGATCTTTAATGTGTCGAGAAAGTTTTTGATCAGATGGAATTTCAGTTACAGTATGTAATAAAGTTTTTTAATGGGTTTTTTGAACTCACCATGTCGAGGATAATAAAAATACTGAGGGAGAAAATCATAAGTAGCGCGAGAGTCCGTCTGAGCCATCGAGCACGCACGGCACTCCCTAAACACGTAGCCCCGGCTAAAACGATGGCAAAGAGTGTGACCATACCTATACCACCGAAGGTGAATTTACCAGAGGGTTGAACCCTCCAGACCGGCGCGGCGCATATCATCACCAAAGGCCCACCTAAAATTTGATTAATTATTAGAGGATAGAGGCGTAACCAGTTCGAGTAGAAGCACGAAAACATGCGTTCAATTTTAACTGATTATTTTTTTAATATTGCTAAAGCTGACAGATTATCAGGTTTTTTCTGGAACAAATGTTTGAGTTCTGTCAATACTATAAAAAATAAATACTTCATTCAAGTCGGCGCTCTATTTGACAATGATTATTACAAAGTAGTAATTTCTTTTCGAATGACTCGTAAGCCCAATCGATTCAACCACTCTTGCGACTTGAATCGAGTGCAAAAAATTCTTAATTCGTTTCGAAAATTTCCTAAATCATGTCGCAATATATTTGAATCAAACGAAAATTATTTTGTATTGGGTTTGATTCAAATCCGTTTGTCTACATAATATAAATAAATTATTGGATGTGCTTTTAAGTCCACTGGCTTTCCACAAAAATTCGGCTGCAATAAATCTCGTCATTTACATTAGACCAACTCTGATCAATCAAACCCGGAATTTAATTCTGGATTAAAGAAGAAAAGCCCATGTTCTTTAAAAAATTCTGCGTTCACTCCGGGTCTGATTCATTAGGAAATTTCTACTTGACCGGATTTTTCTACTTGATTGAAGCCAATTTCAGCTCGAGACGGTTCTTCGAAAAATAATCCACTTTTCTCGGCCAATCATCTCAACAAATCAACAATAATTAATTAACATCGGTTTCAACTTTTTGACTCGGTCGATTTTGGCTTGTTTTTCTTAAAATATTGCACAAATATTATTTTTCGAGCAGTCCCCAAGCGTGCAATTTTCTTTCCTCTTTATTATGTCCATAAAAAAAAAGTGGTACGCTCGTTGAAAGAATAATACACAGTTCATTGGCTCACCCAGTAACGAAAGTGGTGAGAATGCTTCTCCACTGCTGTGGAAGGCATCCTCGACATTGGGGTCCTTGAAGTTGAGTGTCAGCCACGACGCCTGGCCCCTCAATTCCGCACCCCCCACTAGGGCGAATAAATATCAATGAAATAAGATACGGAGGGATCTATTGCTACATATTTCATAAGTGCCAGTGGCATTCGCTACCTCGACTGTCGAGCTCTTTTCGGAGCCTCTCCCGGAAGTCCTTAGAGTCCTCTTTGGCGTTCCCCTCGTCGGCATGATCCAACATCGTCTGCGATGTCTCGGGGCCGGTCAGCGATGCCACGCTCTTTCCTGTTGCTGGCTGGAAGGGCTTCAGTGCTCTCACGATGAAGTACGTGATGAGGCCAGCTTTTGCCAGGGCCTCCTCTCTTCTCTCCCCATACGCCGGCTCCACCTCGAATTCTCCGTTTAAAAAACTCATTGTCGTATTGGAAATGTGGACACGCCTTCCATCGCCATAAAAAATGAAGAATCAATTAAATACAATAATCACACTAATCTAGTCATTATTTTAATTATTAATTAATTTTTTTTATCAAAAATCACAGCTGCCCCGATATTTGCAAAATTTATTTACTGGAAATTTATGAGCTGAGGATAAATTCCCTGGGCTTAAAATTCCATTCTATTAAGCCCCGGGAATTGGTCAGGCAAATTTAGGGAATTTTATTTTTGAATTTTGAATTAATTCGAAATTGAGACTTTTTAAGTTGTTTTTCAGCGATTCTATCAGAAATGCAGTACCTGATTTTTTGATGATAAGATTTCAGGAGAATTGGTGGAAGAAAAGCCCCCGAGAGAGTGAAATATTTTATTTATTATTCTACTATACATAAATATACCCAGAATGACTTGATTTAGGAGGAGATGTCTAAGGATTTTCTGGCGAGCTCGAATGTCTTCAAAAATTTTGATTTCGTGAACATTTTAAAAATTTAGACGACACTTGAGACTTTCTCCCTTCCCTTTCCAATGGATAAAAAATGATCTCATTCCATTAAAAAACCTCTTCATTAGTCACTCGGATTAAAAAAACTACAAGTAAAAAAATATATCCCTAAAAAGTGAAATAAATAAACTATAATGTTTAAAAATCCTGAAACCATAGAATCACTATGAAATATTTTTTAATTCATTAAATAATAGATCAAACTTCAAAGGGCTTCCCTTGAAACCCGTGAATTTATGATTGTACAGATTTTTTTTCCAGACATTTTATCCTAAACTCCTTCCTCCGGTAGACATCCGGAAAAATTATATAAAAATCAGCGAGATTTCATGCTGTGTTCTCTACAAATTCGCTGCAGAGATGAATATTTCATTCGAAATCCGGGACGAGTGAATTTTTTAGCGAAAAATATTAATTATTTTACCCCGCCATTCCACTGCTCTCCATTTTATTCGCCAACACCACGTCCTTACTGTAAACGTCAAATTGCCACTGTCTCTGCCCAAGGACACCAGCCAGAACGGCACCCGTGTGTATACCGACCCTCATATCCACTGGGCTCTGAGTCTTGGCTTGTACGTATTTTATAGCCTCCACCATTGATAATCCCATGTGGACACAGAGAATTGCGTGATCCGGGCGCTCAACGGGTGCTCCACTCACGCAGTAGTAGCAATCACCCAGGATTTTTATCCGCAATTGCTCGTACCTGATGACAGAAAAGATTTTCCCGTGTTTTCATCCCTTCATTTATTACGAACGAGAGGGCAGACTAAGATATTAAACTAACACACACACACACACACACACACAGTTAAAAATCGCCGGTGGATAAGTCCACGCTCTGCGAAGTGAAATATTTTTGGAGTGGAATTCCGGGATTTCTACTATAAAAAAATATTATTCATAATAATATTAATATTAGTAATCTTATTTTTCATTAATTATTTCAAATATAATATTAAGATACCGACGTTTATCAACGTCAAAAAGTAAGGTCCATGCACAGTGATATAATAATTATTTAAAAAATGATTAATTACGGAAAATTAATTAGAAAAGAATTTATCAATTAGGAATCGAATTCAAACAAATTTGCAATAATTTTTGTAGTTTATAATCGACTAAGTCACATATGGAAAATTCCTATAAAGACGTCTATAAGATTTTCCCTAGGAATTTCGTCAGAATTTTCTAGAAAAAAAAAGGGTAAATGTCTGGTTAAGGCCCACCTGATTAAATTTAATGAAACTTGGTGAAAATGTAGGTTTCCGCGCCCCAAGGTCGAATCTGAGAACCGCTTTTCGGAGAAATCATTTGTGTGGGTTTAGAGCGATTTCGAATAATGAAAAACATCAAAACAAACGGGGTCTGAGGTGTTCCCCTTGATAAACGTGGGCACGACCGTAGCCATTTCGTCGGTTTGTGGCTCAGTTTCGCAAGGAGCGCGCAGCGGACTGGTGAAGTGGAGACGACAAGTGTTTTGATAAAGTGTAATTAAGTGTCCGTGGTGAGAACCTAGTGTCACCCCATCGCCAAAGTGATTCATTGGTCTCTCTGACAGTCTGACCCACACGTGAAGATTTAATTCTTCAAAAAAAGAATTTTTCATAATTTTTTTTGCCGACGGAAGGGTCGGAGGAGTTGCGTGGGTTGGCTGTTGGAGGAATCATTGCTGATCATTTTTAACATCGTCTTTGTGTTGTGCCTTGTCTGAGTCTGTGTCAACGTGGGTTGTCCTTGGGACCAGACACCACCACGTCCACGCCGTCGGTTCCGGGTCGCGGAAAGAGTGGGGAGGTATGTATTTTTTGGATTCGCGGTAACCAACATGTTTATTTCCAACAAATTGAGATTTAGGATGAACATTGGGGCCGTGGAGACATGACATCTAACCAATGTTCAATTTTAGGGTCTAGGTGGCGTCATACTAGACATTTACGAACAAAAAATAATTTTATTCGGCGCGACCATGTCTAGATGGGTGTAATCCCGATTGGCCGAGGCTTAATTACTCAACTAATAAAAAAAAACCCCTATTGTTATCACAAAACTAATTTCGCGAGCTGAAAATATCTCTCGCTTGGGTCTAGAAGTCCGTAATTTGGTCAGAGCATGTACGAATTTCAGGAATTATTTATAACTTGAATATAAAAACTGCACGAGGAAGTGGTGTCTTGTCTCATGAAATCACAATATAAAAAGTGGGAATCATGAATTTAAGATATGACCTTTAATTGTCCCCAATTGCAATGAGTCCAAAGGAAAAGATCACATCAACTCATTCTCCTAATTTTGATAGAAAATTTTATTGGCTCCTGATTAAAAATTCCGTTCACTAGTCGGGGTTACCACTTTTTCAAATATCGGATAATATAAAAAAGGTATCGGAGTGCTCAGAGTTAGTCTACTCATCTCTTACTTGACTCTTAAAAAAACCCACACGAACTCTTTTATCTCCCCCAGTTCCACGAAAACTCTCCCTCAAACTGAGGTCAACTCGCCCCAGTCCGATCTCTCTCCCAACCCAAACAATACACTCCCCAAATTCCCTAATTGCCCATAATCTCCGCATAACGTCTCCTTCCGCAATAAATTTCCTGACCTTTCCCTTACCCAAAAACTCCATCAAAACAATCTCCAGTCACATTGAAAATTCTCCGTTCTTACCCAGGATTCACATTCACCATTTACCCCTAATTTGACTACCAGAATGCAACACGGTATTCCACTATTCCCTGGAATCCGTGATCGAGTATCTCTGTCACCCTCACTTCCACTCCTACCCATTGTCCTCCCACCCATTCACTGAATCGAATTCCGTACCTTAACGCTTACTACTATTTTATGTCCCTCGATATTTCGTTTTATTCCTGCTTCCTCCGATACCTCACGTATTTAGTGAATTCGAGAGGTCGACGAGAAAAAAATTGGAGCACAATATTTATTAACATCAAAACGTCCATAAAAACTAGTCAACTGATTGTCACTTAGAATTGAATCATTGAATTTCCTGCGACATTTAACTTCTCAAATTAATTGCCAAATTTAAACATCACCTCCAGCAGATGTTTTAGTGAATCGAAAATTCAAAAAAAAAATTATCCCTCAATTATCAGAACGTCCTATAATTTTCATTGTCTTCTGAACCTGATGTGGCTTCGTTTTATTATTACGATTGCATTCTTGGAATCTTGGGGTATGGATGTTAATCACGAAAATAGTTTATTACCGTTTATTTATATATAGAGGGACAAATAATAATTTATAATGTAGTCTTTACTGATTTCAATTGACCAATTCACTCCTGTAGGTTGAAATATTTAAGAAATCGAAAAATGAAAGTAGGGGAGGGCAATAGAGAAATACAAAACAATAACAGAACAATAATAACTATTTATTGATTTTTCTTTGTTTACTTTCCTTAGGATACCTCCTCGTCTTATTTATACTTTCCTTCATTATCCCTCACGTCTAGTCAATTTCGGGGGACAAAGAGAACTAGACTACAACAAAATAGTTGTTTATTTCAGTCAATATTCCGCTCTATTTGTGTTTTCATCATTCGTCCAACGATTTCAAAAATTCAGAGGAGAGGGAAAGAGAAGTTTACGGAGTAGAAAAACAAAATATTTATTTAGAACGTCATATTTAGTTAGCTCAATCCATATTTCGTGTGACATTTGTTCCCTCCAGCATTTCATGTGTGTATAAAATTCAGGGGGAGAGACAGAAGGAAAAAGTAGGGTGAGCAATGATTTATTCTCAAGGAAATATTTATCCGTTTCTCTTAATATCCTATTTGTTTTCCAACGGGGAATTTATTGTTGTCGGGCCGAAAAACAGTATCGATTTTTCATAATGTCTTCACGTTTCGAGGTCTCCACTGCTTTGAGGCAGTTGTCAATAAAATTTTTATATTTTCCCTTCCGTGGGGGAGTACATTACACTATCACAGCAGAATGGCGCACTGGAAGGATTTTTTTTTCGTCACGCTGTGACGAAAAAATGTTTTTTGCACTCGTTACGAAAGATACTTTTTTGAGAGCATTTTTAATTCTATAAAAAAAACAATGTCTCAAAAATTGTGAAAACAATATCTGGCATTGAAAAAAAAAACTTTTCATCAACAATTTTTTTATTATTCTCTAATAAATGAGAAGCACTTGATTTATAATAACAACGAACGCGAGTCAAATTGTTCCTGCAGCAAAATAATGTGGAGAATTATTAAACAATTTAATTTAACTCGAGTAGTTTTGAGAAATTTTTTTTTGTCATAGATAAATTGGCCCGGTTTTTTAAACAAGTACGAAAAAATTTTATGACGAATGTTTTTTGTGTGTCCAGTGTTAAATATCTTGCGCTTAAAAATTTTGAAGTCATAAGGGTCTTCATAATACTTATAGACATTTTTGAAAATTATTCTTCTCTCAGTGCAGTTTTTAAAATATGTACATCCGTAAATACCGACTGATTTGATGTCGATAACTCCCGTATTCTCCCGGAATTTGATCATAATCGGATCATTCATCGTTGAGTTACAACATATTGTCTGAAATTTTGTTTCCATCTCCTCAAAATTGAGGGGATCCAGCCCTCAGCAATAATTTAGCAACCCTACGTCTTGTTCCATTCCGCTCACTACTCCACGTGTTACAAAAAATACGGGGGAGCCGAAAAATCCAACCGAATACTCATTGCCGTCCTGTTATTTATATCCCGAAATATTTCTCCTCGTATTTAGGATATTCGAGGGGCCGGGGGGACGAAATACACTGCTTATTCGGGAAGATACATTTGTCCCTGTTTCCCCGCTATTCCGCCCGTTAAAAAAGTTCAAGAGGAGGAGAATCAAGCGCAACATCCATTCACCCTATCATTATTTATTCCGTTCAATATTTCGTTTTATCCTCGTTTCCCTTGCCACCCCACGTTGTCGAAATATTCAGTCCAAAAAGAAGCAGAAAATCCTCTGGAGGGACATATGCTATTTTTATTCGTGTTCTATGTACCAATGCACTTAAAGCGAGCGACCCCAGTTCGGATTTCATTGTTTCTACCATTCGCCGAGTTAAAAAATACTAGAGGCGATGGAGACCCGCGGGATTTTTTCCATTATTATTTATACCCCTCAATATTTCCATCCATACTTCCTATTATAATAGACTGTACAGATTCCAATTTGCGGAAATTATGCGAACAACAAAATTTATTGTATTAGGGAAAAAGAGAACAGAAAAAAATTCCTGCATTCTAAAGTTATAAACAAAATTTTTTGGTGTGGAGGTGATATTTCCAGAGTCAGACGCGTTCAAATCATTAAATTGTTTATAAATTTTGGATAGATATTTTGTCTAATAAATAAATGCGGATCCTACGACCCAGAGAAAATTAAGAAGCCGAAGTCGACGCGTAGGCCTTCCAATGAATATTCTTCCAGTCGAAGGGAATTTACTTATTAAAATATGGAGTCAAGACATTTTTCCTGAGTCAATCATCGCCACTTCCACTTTATCGAAACCCTGAATTTATTATTGAAAGGATCGCAAGGATGACGAGAGAGTTGTATTCAAATGTGTGTCATCAAGAGATCAAGAGTCGGCTCGATTTCACTCGAGAGATTGAGGCGATCCAAATCGAATTTTCCCAAGTCCATCCATGTCTCCACTGGGATTCGACTCAAATAGACTTGGATCAAATTAAAAATTCGGCTGCATTCAATTCAATTATTCAGATTGAGTCAAGCCGAATCTTTTCCACCCGATCCCATCGGATTTTCGATCGGTTTCAGGTTGACTTCCTCACCCGATCCAAACGGCCTCACCTCAAGCCAAAAAATCGACTTGAATCCAACCGTTTCGCAGATTTAAATCTCTCCAAATTCCCCTCGATTTATGCGGACGATAACGACTTGTTTCGCGGCAATTTGTCAGTTTGATTTACGATTATTCCGTCTCGTATATATTTAATAAGAAATATTTATCCTGATTTCCTCGGCGCTCGGCGTGTACGAAAAATTGAATTGAGGAGAGCAGAATAAAACGATATCTATTCACGTTCTTATTGTTATTTATTCCCTCCGATGTTCCGTTTTACCCCCCCTTCCTTAGCATTCCACGTCCACGGGAAATTCAAGCGGAGAAGGAGAAACTGAATATCCCACGAGGCGCATATTTCATTCCTACCTGTTCTGTAGTCTACATTGCCACCGAGCAAGAGAATCAGCGTAATCGATCGATAAGACAAAAAGAACAAGAAAACCCGGAAGAATGCATGAGCCACGGGTGGGAGGCAAATTCACTGGGGGTTTTTAGCTCTTGTGTGGGTGGGTCTGGCAGTTGTGGTAGTTGGCCCCGATGATACGGGTATTTACCATTCGCTGAGGCGATCGAAGCGTGCAAAAAGCTCGTTTAGAATCTTGACGAGCTCGCTGGCGCTGTAGGTTGATGAGATGGCGGTGAAGCCGACTATGTCAGCGTAGAGAATGGAGACATTCTCGTGTCTCGACATGTAGATCTTCTTGAATTGGGTGTCCATGGAGGCGCCCAGGTCCTGGCGCATTTTTACCGCCACGTGCTCGGGTAGGACACTCAGGAGCAGGCGCTCCTGCTCCGCCGATTGCTCCTCGATTACCAACTGCGCTTGGAGACATTGACGGGTCTCCAGGAATGCCCGGCGCTGCTGGTACTCCGCTAAGGAGTAACTCGAGGCACCCAGAACTGCCGCCGCCAGTGAGAGCGATCCTGTTATCGCCTGGAAATTGATATTTTCAAATTCGCCTGGAAATTGATATTTTCAAATTAATTTTTACGGTTTTTGAGGTGGGCTTTTTGGCGGGCGGTCTTCAGGGAATTTTCATAGAGAGAAATTTTTTAGTAAAAATTACCGCTCCGTTTGGTAGTCACATTGTAAAATTCACTATCTTTATTAGAAATTGTGGACACGCCGAGAGAATTTTTAATGAGGGGTAAACAAACTTTAATGAGATGTTGGGAATTTTTCACGGATGACTTGATCATTTTTATTAAGGAGTCAACCAATTTCACTGACTGGTTGGATAATTTTTATGGTATCCCTCGATAAATTTCAGTGAACGATCGACAAATTTTACGACAAATTTTTTTAAATTAAGGGGCAATTTATAACGGAGCGGTAATTTCTACTGAATTTTGCTCTCCGTACAATAGACAAGAGTTTTTCATTTTTTGACGACGATTGCCGCCAGATTTGTTAATAATTTTTATTACATTTGTGGTTGACTGACATTTCAAAACTGATAGGAATTGAAACTTTCGAATTTCCCGGATAAATCAAAGGAAACTATATTTTTAGTTCATTATCAGTAATTCCGAACTGAATATTCATATTTAATTGATAATCGGCATATTTTGAGGAATTGTTGTTTTTGTACTGCCTCAATGTTGAAATTTCCATGGATCCCAAAATTTTAACCGAAATTTTGAGTAAAATCCGAAATTGGGAAATTTCTGGCAAGTGTAATGAAGATCTGGCATTAATTTTGTAATTTTTCTCTTTAATTACCCTTCCGGGTTTTTACGATTTGTTTCTTTGAGGAGAAAAGCTGTCTAGGTACAGTCGCTCTCTGACGAGGCTACCGCTCAGTAGTGAGACCGTGAGATTAGAGCGCCGGAAATTTTGACCGCCGTCGCCGGGATTTGAACCCGGCTCACTGGCACTCGAGTCTAGTACCGCAACCGCACGAATGCCACCCTCGGTCTAATATTAATTTTGTATTTTTTTCTATCAGTACAGGGACGAAATAAACTAATGATTTTATTTTAATGACTTCAGTCGGACGAAGTAATC
Source organism: Psyttalia lounsburyi (assembly GCA_030522865.1). NCBI lineage: Eukaryota > Metazoa > Arthropoda > Insecta > Hymenoptera > Braconidae > Psyttalia > Psyttalia lounsburyi. Next base: position 3,715 of record JAPYZN010003067.1, on the reverse strand, counting down.
CAACGGGGTACACAGTTAATGCCGTCGAGTGCAGCGCTGATAATAAATTTCCAATGAATGATCGGGCGTCTCGAAGCGGTACATTTCATGAATGATTATCAATCAGTTCATCCCACGCATTTAATTAAATCCGGAAAATTACCGAGTAATCGAGTACGTAACATGCGTTATGCTCGTTACATCACACTGAGTTGGCTCGATATACGCTCTATTTTAAACTAACCATTCACCATACTTCACTCGAGTGTAACTAACGAACTCTTGTGCACGTGTATGCCGGTTAGCGGCGTCATTTCGCTTCCGCGGCCGTCTCTGAAACGCTCGAGCGGGCCGCTATCGAGTCGGATCAATGGTGTTTCATTGACCAAAATTACCGGAAGGGAAAACACGTCAAGGGTCACAGCGGGATTTTTACCCTCACTGATAAATTCCAGAATTTCGCGTGCAAAAAAAAATGAAACCAAATAACCGGTATAACAAGACTTGCATTCACGAGGGGATTCTGCCGCCAATTATATTAGTTTTTTCGTGCACCGGTCAATCAGTTAATTCGATGGAAAAACATTCGATGACAGAACGTCAATAGGAGAAAAAGAGGGCGGAATAATTCGGGAGGCATTCATTTTCTGTCACATTGTCTACAAGTGCCGGACGTTTTTGGTAGAAAGTGTTTTTTCAAATTTTTAGATTTGCATAAAAAATGAGGAGGTAAGAAACATGAAAATTTTTTCTTCATATTAATTTGTTGAGGAATAAAGAAACGAGGCGTAATTTCAAATTCCATAGAATAAATTTTGGAGAAGATCCAATTGCCAACATAAATCATTAAATAATAT
>JAPYZN010003066.1:0-10597 GCA_030522865.1 Psyttalia lounsburyi | reverse complement strand
CAGTGACTCAATTCATTTTCGGCATTCCTCATTCACTCATCCTCACCCACAAAACACCCATCCTCGCTCATCCCACCAACCCAGGCAACTCATCCAACACTATCTCTGTAGATTCCCCCAACAAGTCAACTTCCGGAGCCAGATACCACAGACTAATATGAATTCAATAAAATGGCTGCAATGATCCCGCAGAATATTTTGGATACTCTAAATGTTACCCCACAACGTTACCAGCATCAACCGTGAAGTGGTCAACGTCCTAACGCTTTTCCTCACATGGACCCACAAATCGCGGCAAATAGAATGATTGGACATGACGTCACAATCCATTAATTACCCGATTGATCTCAGGTTCATTCAACCCAACCAAAACTGTCCTTGAGTATACAAAAAATGGATCCTTCATGATAAACACCCAAATTCCTCCTGATGAATTTTTAAGTTTATCATCTAATATATTTTCCTCAAAATCTCATTCCTTCTCGGAGCTCTTCAACCATAAAAATTCTTTCAGAAACGCGTCAATTCCAGTGAAGAAATCTCCCCACTGCGAATGATCTCCTTCAACATATGTCTAATCTGCGTTACTTACCCAGGAGGTGGTTCCGTCAACTCTCCTCACGGTCCCCTTAGGTAACATCATCTCAGTTGAGCCAATCAAGAATTCACGAGTCCCGAAGATCTCCGAGTAGATGCGAAGATTCTCTCCGTAACTCCGAAACAGCGGCGCGCGAGAAATCAAAATATAAAAGAAATAAAAACATATCCTCATAGAAATCATTTAAAGATTTAATTTTTATGACAAAATTGGCATGTGACAATATGTAAGAAGAGAAGATCAGAGCTGGATTTCAACCATTGTTAACCAAAATCCAGCAATTGTAAGGGGAAGAAGGATTATTTTTTTTATTTTTCCTCAGTCTTCCCGTTTTTAGTTTAAAGGTCCCGTTAAGAGTTATCAGAGAGTAGTTCGGGCAACACTGGGATTACCTCCGAATACAGACTCAATTACAGAGTTGTGAAATTTTCATTAAAAATACTGGCAAATTTGTTATCAAACAAAGTCCAGCAATTTCAAGGGGAAGAAGGATGATTTTTTTATTTTTCCCTAGTCTTCCCGTTTTTAGCGGTCCCGATAAGGGATATCAGAGAGTAGTTCGGGCAACACTGGGATCAACTCGAAATACAAACTCGATTAGTGAATTGTGAAATTTTTATTAAAAACACAGAAAAATTTGTTGTTAAACAAAATCTAGCAATTGCAAGGGGAAGAAGCATTATTTTTTTCATTGCTTGTAAAGAAAAACACTATACGTCGCTCGGTCGGTAACCCAGCAATCGCTGAGTTCACGCCCTTGCAACGTAATATACTATTTATTGTTCCTTTATCTTCCCGCTTTTAGAGGTCCCGTTAAGAGTTATCAGAAAGTAGTTCGGGCAATACTGGGATTACCTCCAAATACAGACTCGATTACGAAGTTGTGAAATTTCCATTAAAAATCTTGGAAAATTTGTTGTCAAACAAAATCCATCAATTACAGGGGGAAGAAGGATTATTTTTTTATTTTTGCCTAGCCTTCCCGTTTTAGAGGGATCGTTAATGGTTATCAGAGAGTAATTCGGGGAGCACTGAGATGGATTCCAATTACAGATTCGATAACGGAGTTGTGAAATTTTCATTAAAAATACTGGAAAATTTGTTGTTAAACAAAATTTAACAATTGCAAAGAAAAGAAGGATTTTTTAAGTTTTTTCTCAATTTTAGTTTTATTAGAGGTCCGTTAAGGGTTATCAAAGGGTACGTCGGGGAACACTAGGATCAACTCAAAATACGGACTCGTGGTCCAGGGTAGAACTCCGTGAATTCTCTAGAATTCCAGTCTGGGTCGCTAAGCAACCCAGAGTTGCCGCTCACGGTAACAAATTATTATTATTTAGTTTTTACGCATGAATGAGATCGCTGGATAATCCTCGACGGTTCCGACGTCACCTCGAAGACCACCCAGCAAGCTAAGCCATACAATTAGGTCCTAATCGCTCTGCAGTAGTGCTCCCTCCAACCAGAGGGTGAGCTCTACTGCAGTCCGGAATCATGTTGCTTAAGTACTCGAAGAGAGCCAAGAATGACACCCTCCTTATATATAACAAATAATTGAAATGAAAATCAGTATATATTCGTATAACTCAGATGGGAAGAGTACCAGACTGGTAATCGGATGGTCTCGGGTTCGATTCGCGTTCCGAGAATATCTGAATTTTTTCGTCAATCATTTGTGGACTAGATATATTGAGAAGGAGTTGCCAGCAATCCAAAAATCCGTTCTATCCATTAATCCCACTATTCTACCATGAAAATTTCGATCGCATTCCGTCTACCCAATTCCAAACTGTTGTAAAAACAGTTACATGGCGTTCCACATTTTCATGGGAAGACAGTGCGATTAATGGAAGGAAATGATTTTTGGAGAGGTGGGAATTCCTTCTCAATATACCTACGCCATAAACAACTAAAAAAAAAATTACGATATTCTCGGACCGGGAATCGAACCTGGGTCCTTCCGATTACCAGTCGTGTGCTCGGGTATTCCGGTTCTGGGAATGGAGAGCATTCACGGAGTTCAACTCTGGGACAGGAGTTTGTATTTAGAGTTGATCACAGTTTTCCCCGATCGACCCTTTGACAACCCTTAACGGGGCCTCTACAAACGGGAAGATTGGAGAAAAATAAGAAAATCATCTTTCTTCCCCTTGCAGTTGCGCGATTTTATGTAACAACAATTTTTCCAGTATTTAAAAAAAAAATTTCACAATTCCGTAATCGAGTCAGTATTTGGAGTTGATCCGAATGTTCCCCGATCTACCCTTAGATAAACCTTAATGGTACCTCTAAAAACGGGAAGACTATGAAAAAATGACAAAAAATATTCTTCTTCCCCCTTGCAATTGATGCATTTTGTTCAGCAACAATTTTTTTTGTATTTTTAATAAAATTTTTACACCTCCGTAATCCAGTCTGTATTTGCAGGTGATCCCATGTTGCCCGAACTACTCTCGGATAAACCTTAACGGGACCTCTAAAAAAGGTAAGACTAGGGAAAAATAAAAAAATAATCTTTCTTTTCCTTGAAATTGCTGGATTTGGTTTAACAACAAATTTTCCAGTATTTTTTATAAAAATTTCCCACCTCCGTAATCCTACCCAGCTTGCAGAGTTCATACGGTATTCCACCCATAATTTCAACTCCGGGGATTACTTACCGACTCAGACTGGGATTCTAGGGAATCTGGCCCCCACGATAACACATGTTGATACAGCTACAGACAATTGACAACACGAAATGGATGGGAAAAATGAACACTCCACTCCTCCCAAAATCCAGCCCATTCAACTCCTCTGACCCTTCTATCAATACAGAATTATAAAAAATTTTAATTGAAGAATAATTTCTTCACGAATGGGTACAACTGGTGGGTGGATGAGGATATCGTTGCGGTGAAGTGAGTGGTGTATCTTAAGCATTGAATAAGCAATTATTCAGTTGTGAAAACTAATATTAAGTTTAAATAAAAGCTCATAAAGATATCCGTGACTACTACACTGCATTACGAAGTCCGTACAAATATGAAGGAGGGTAATTAGGACATATAACTGTTCCTGGCAATTTTCTAATGAAACTGCATTAACTCACCACTTAGCACCTACTAAGTATAATCCACAATACAATAAATTAGGTGAATAGCTAGATGAATTATAAATAAGCGCTTTCGTGCACCATAGTGCACCTATTGAGGTTCACATCAGCAGCGTGCACGCCGCGAATCCTGAGTTAAATTTTTAATTTCTTTACCTTCAGTAGGTAAGTAGTGAGGAAGGAACCGCATATCTACCCAAGCATACTGAATATCAAATCATTTCGTCTTGACATTATCAATTCATTTAAATTAACCAGTTTCTGCCAGCATCTGTTTAAATTAACCAGTTTCTGCCAGCATCTGTTTAAATTAACCAGTTTCTGTTAACAACCTCATGACACTGATTGCTGCGAATATTCAGAAACAGCTAAATCTGGTGTTGCGGAATCAAAAAAATCAACTTACCTTACCACTCTTTGCGTCATCGGGACCAATGGTATAGATGTGGTGATGTGTAGTCCCAAAGACAATATATGTTAAGAACTCAAACATGATGTTCCTAATGATTAACAATAATTTCTCCAACAGGCACCCCACACAACTCTGACAGTCCTATCGACAAAAAATTCTGGCAATTCTTTTGAAAGAGATTTCACGGGGTATTCCTCACTGGAGAAAATGCTCCTGCTTGGCACCATTCCCTAATACTCATAGAGTTGGGCGCCAGCTTGATTTTTACCGGAAAACTGGCATCTGGGACGATCTTGTCGGCCCGCACAACTTTTGGAGTGGCGGAACACACAGTCCCGGCCAGCATCAGAGCGTGTGGTAGAGTGGCCGAGGTGGACCAAACCAATAGTCGACCACCGGTGCTCTATTCATCTCCCGTCGGAGGGCTTTTCCAGCCGATGCGACTTGTCTCTACATTTTGTTTTATTGCGCCTTGCTCTGCGCGCTCCCTCTTCCTTTGCCCGACTCTCGTTCTCGGTATCACAGGGTAAACCAGTTAGGCGTAACGAGGAAAATCTCGTTACACTTTCAATGAAGAGTTAAATCTTGATGGGTGTGTCAGACTGTCAGAAAGAGTAAGGAACCACTTTGGCGAGGGGAGGGCAACTGGTTCTGACTGTTGCGGGCACTGAGTTACACGATCACTCGAAATGGTATACCAACGGTGACCCCTTGAGTTGACCGGACAGTGACTAATAAAAACAGATAGTGACCAACAAGATGGTTTCGAGGAGTAATTCTCGAGGTTGGAAACTGATTGTGTGGGACAAAACGCTGAGGTGTACCATGGATAATCGTACCTAGGAGTGAAACCAGAATGAATGAGAAAGATTACCCTATATTCCCTTTTTATTCCATAGAAAATTGATAGTTTATTTTCAGAAGAGAAATAATACAGAAGAGATCCCAGGTAAAACAGAGGAGTAAGTGTGATACTTGGAAGTGAGAACCAGTAGTGTAAACTGTGTTATGCTATGACTTACAGTTGTTGCGAGTTCGGAAGGGGAGGGTACGATTACTCAGGTGGGCTGACTCAGGGTGCTGATACGGTGATCCCAAGCTAGAGGCTCTAATCACCTAGTGAGTTCGGGATGGTTTTATATCCAAAAATAATTATTCGGAATAAATTGATGTCATAAAAGACTATTACTTTCCAGGGGTCATTACACGCGGAAAAAGGAGGAATTTGAATGCACATCAATACCAGTCCATTTCACAATTTCCTTCCAAAAAAAACCAATGCCGAAAATTGAAAGGTCAGCCATTTGTAACGACGAACACTTCCTCAGAGAGTCATCGAAAAGATAGAGAACAATGTCCTCGGTCATTAACCGGTAGCCTGCTGATGAACCAGCAATCTTCGGTAAACCCCCACTGTCAAAAATTTAACAAAATCCGAGTCGAACTGCCTCCAAAAAATTTGGAAAAGAGTCAGTCGTTCTTCACCATACACAACCATGATTAGCTTCAATCCGCGAAATCGATCTTTTAATTGACACCCCAAAATTAAAAAGATAGTTCTTTTTCCTTTCGGTGACCTTACGCATACGAGGTGATATAGTGTTCCAATTGAATGGGCAAATCGTAGCCTTAAATCGAAACTAGTGTTTAGTCGCGCATATATTTGAACGAACTCAAGAGTTAATATTCATTTCTATAAAAACTATATAAAACCTAAAATAAAGTGACAGTGGAAGAAGAAAACTACAAGATAATTGATAAACCATGAAAATTAAAGGTATTACAGCAGCTGCTGGATAGGCTGATTAAAGGGTCAAATTATCATCAAATTAGTAAGTTGAAGAATCGACACCAATCGAAAAATTCAAATATTTTGTAGAAAAACAGAAATTTTCCAGAGTAAATCTATAAAACTACATTATCCCTTATAATTGAGATTGACAGATAATACAATTTTTCTTTTGTTCATTCTGATTGTAATTTTCATAAGACCAAATAATAAATTTCAATTAGATTCAATTTAAAACATCAAGTGTTGCTAATATAATTTATTTTTGGCAATAATACCCCTAACTATTAAAATCCCCAATCTCTTTTTCCAGAATTTCAATAAAGCAAAAGAACTAAAAACTTTAGCGTCGTCCTTAATAAAAATAAATAAAACTCAAAACGCAGACGAGTTTAATACTCTTCGTTTAGTTAGAATTCAAGGAGTTCTATTCGGGAATTAAAGATCACAAATATCTCCATGTTGCCCTTCGACGCTAAGCAACGTCTCCGGACATAACAGATGGTAAGATGAGAGAATTTGCCGTTGAGAGATAAGACTCAGGGGTGCGAGGATGATGGTTCTGGTATTGACTGGTGATGTTGATAATCTGGATGATCTTGGTGGTCTTGATGGACCAATTGAGCTGTCAGTAGTAGGTCAACGTAGTGGACGGCTTGTTCAGGAATCCCTTAGATACTCTGGGGTTGGTAGAATCACTCATACCACGGGGGGCCATTTTACTTGACTGGAGCCGACGGTCTATGTCTCTGCGGTACTTGAACCTGGAGACCCTGGTGAGCTAGCCAACTAACAAAGTTCTGCGAATAGGGCTCAGCTTTGACCCGGCTGAGTGATTTGGCTGATAAAGTCCAAGGCGGACAACTGGTCGATTCCGCGACTTGGAGACCGGCTGAACTTGGCGGTTGCAGACAGTATTCTTGGACTAAGCTGTCTCTGAATTTTCAGACGGACGATTGGTCGACTGCCGTGTTTTATTCAGACTCTTTTAACATGTGAAGTCATAAATATGACAGTTCTACTGTCAAGCAAACGGTTTTTTACGTCGCTCTCAAACTTCGGCGTAATGTCCAAAATGGACCTTGTTGTTTCAAGTGGGAGAACGTAGATGGGGAAGGAACTCCCACGTGTTCTTGGGACACCTGTTCCTCCGCCTTCCTGTTTGGGTTCTATCAAATCCCACCCATGTAGATCTTTATTGATTTTCTTAGTAACCAAGGGCAGGTGGCTACGTGTCCTTTGAGTAGCCGAATGTTGGTAGAGGTACGGTGGTTTGTCCTTATTAAGCATATGGCCCCTTTTTCCGTTGACTTTTTACTCCACCTATGTCCACGTGCCATGATTAGTCACGCCTACCAGCTGCGCATTGTTCTAATTCCCAAGATGGAAGTTATCTTTTTCGTCTACGATGGAGGTTTTTCTTCTTCATCTACGCGTTGTACGAATATCTGGCGGGCTCGTTGAAATTGAAGAATAATTATTTCTGTATTATTTTTAAACAAAGTCTTATTTAACTGCGGTGTCCGCAACATCACCATGAATACTAAAACAAAAGCTTTAAAATTCAATTTATAGTGCACGGATCTTGACATAATTTTCAGATTCTCTTATCACAGTGAATGCCTCGGATCCGTTTTGTTTTGATATTTTGATTCTCCAGTAGCTAACTATGTTTCTATGTAACTATGTTTGAAATATAAATTAAACCCAAACCAATCGCTTCCCTCATGAGCAATTCTCATATTCACATTTGGAGAACCGAAACCGACGTTTTTCAACAAATTCCATGAAATTCCTTTGGGTGGACCTATACTAGGCATTTATCGACGAATGCATCATTAGATTAAGTAGCCGTCGAAAAGGTGCAGAACTGAACCCTGAAGAAATTCATCCAGGAATTCTACCTCGTCAGTTTCGACTCACCACTTTTGTTCATTAAAAAAGCTTATCGTAGAACTTTTTTGTAGAGTGCCATGAGATCTACAAAAAAGGTCTTGAGCAAAAGTCTTTTATCTCTCTTAGATGCGTCGATAAATTGAAAAAAACGAAGTTAAGTGACTATTTTTTTTTTATTTTCAAAATGAAAATTCTTGAAAGTTATGGCGACATATTTTATTTAAAAAATTTTAATTCGTAAATTATGTGAACATTTCCGCAATTTAAATTTCTTAAATTATAATTTACATTGTTTTTCTCATAAATTATGGGATTGATCCCCCGGGTAGAAATATATCCGACTTTGGCAGTTCTTTCAAATAGCTTTGGAAGAATTCTTTAAAAGATTATTGCAAAGAGATTTTTGGGTCACGTAAACGGGACGACTGTACCTGACCACGGTTTTCCCCTCAGGGTGAGATATTTCCTTCATCCTTGGTGAATGTGATACAGCGTGACCGGGGGGGTGGGAAGGGTAAATACGTAAAAGCCCGAGAGGGTATACGTGAGAACAGGAAATTTTTTCATTTTATAATTGAGGTTAACAATAATTTCAGGCCTTTTATAAAAATTCTAGAGAGAGAATAAGGCCAGGAAACTCTGTTGCACCACTAATTTTAAATACAATAAAAGGCGAGATTTTAATTACATTTAATAAAAGTGGGTGAAGTTAGGGGGAATTTTTCCAATACCAAGAACTTATCGGGATAATAAGAAACTAAAAAAAGTGACAGGAACTAATAGAAATAATACAAAATAGTTATTCTATGCAGCATAATATACGAAAAAAAAGTCGAAAAAAACAATCATCCATAACCACCTCAGGGGGGATGTCTTGTTGTCACAGGCAAATTCGGGGGGGGGGGGGGGGGGGGGTGGGGGGGGAGTGTTGAGGGGAGAGCTCCTTACAGCGTTCAGAGTGGTGTGAAGTTCAATATCCATCTTAGGAGGAAAATCAGTGGGTAGGGTAGCTGCCTTCTCCCAGCCAGTGCGTTGAGTGATGGTCGTTTCAACGTTGTTCGCGCTGATGAATTTTAACATTGAAGAAACTCCGCTACTGGAGGAGAGAGGGAGGTGGGAGGGAGGATACTAGGAAGGGTAGAGGTAGCCAACGGTGGCGCATATACTCTATCAATAAGTAAATATGACTAATCCAAAGTTATGAGTAGTAATTATTAACTATTTTAATACCATTTTTATTTTAAATTTAATATATACTATTGTACTCAATACCATCGTTTTCTTACCTAAATAATCAATAACTACAAATTAAAATTTTTATATGGACACGAAATTTGAATCTACAACCTACGGAGTAGCTACTTAACGCGTTACCACGCAGCTATCGTACACAAATGTTATTAGCAACTGTCGAGATGCCCCCATAAATGGTAGCTATGCATTTTTTTACAAATTATTTTTGACAATGATAAATGACGCCTACAGAATATTTTAATTTTTTTTACTCGTGAATGAGATCGCTGGATGATCCTTGCTATGTCTAACATAACCTCAAAGACCACCCAGAAAGCCAAGCTATACAAGTATGTCTTAATTGCTCCGCCGAAGTGCTCCCTGCAACCAGGGGGTGAGCTCTCCTGCAGTCCAGAATCATGTTGTCTAAATAGTTGACGAGACCCAAAGATGACAGAGACCCCAGCCAATATTAAGACACTGCCCATGCAGACTGGGATTATCTCAAGCGCAGATACAAAAGACGGTCTTGTGCAGCTAAGAGAACGAATGGTCAGATAAATCAGTCTGACTCTGAACCCACGGATCAAGGGACGCATCTCACGCAGAAGAGGTTAGTATTTGAGCCGTTTCTCCTCTTCTTTTCTGGATATATGGCACTCGGCTGGCGCCAAGAATCCAATCCCATAAATTACTTTGTCTTCAAAGCCGAAGGGAACAAAATCAGGATTCGTAGCAGCGAAGGGTCTGATAGTTGCAAACGAGGAGTTCCAGTAAATTTTACACATCTCATTCACGGCAACGGACTCAAGATCCAATATGAGTTCTACAGATGGTAGTATAGTACTATCAAATCCGCGGTATGACGGTCGATATAACTCGTGGTTGGATGTCTCGTACAATCTGACACTAGATGCATCACAGTTCCCGGAGACTACATGCAAGCCCGACACCCAACATCCGGAACTTGCAATTTCATAACACGGCATCGAGAGACCGGGTGTTTATCCCGCCATCCTGACAGGCGAAAATGAAGCTTTCGGTTTCGGACATCAAGCCAGCTGACTTCAAAAATGAAAAAGTCGGCTGAACGGACAAACCCTGTTCTTCCACATGACGAAAGAACACGAGTAGTAAGTGGCCGGTATTGGCGATTTTTTTCCGAGAATTTTCCCCCCTCCCTCCACCCCATTTCCGGTCAGTGCACGTGTGAGGCTAATGGCGGCGACGTCCTTGTGGCGCCAGAGGTGGGGTGGAAAGTGGGTGGCGGATGGGAAAAGGACAGCGGGTGGAAAGTGGGTGGTGGATGGGAAAAGGACGCTGGGTGGAAAGTGAGTGGTGGATGGGAAAAGAACAGCGGGTGGAAAGTGAGTGGTGGATGTAACGTGGGTGGCAGGTGGAACGTGGGTGGCGGGTGGAAAGTGGGTGGGTAAAGGGTTAAATAAATACTGAATACACAATTTTTGGAAATACATGAAGTATTTATTCAAAAAATCTTATTATCTACGATACATTATTTTCTTTATTATTATTATTATTATAATTATTTAATAGGTAAAAAAAATTGCCTAGTTG
>JAPYZN010003065.1:0-10307 GCA_030522865.1 Psyttalia lounsburyi | reverse complement strand
GGCCGTCCCTCGGGCCAAACTTGGTTTACCAAGCCTGGCGAGCCCAGTCTCGTGCCAGTCCTGGCCCGTTTCGTGAACATTGGCATTTCCTACCTGGGTGTTTAGTGTTTTTTTTCAGTGTTTACTGTTAACCGCGCATTCTTAACACACATCAAAGGTAAGTTTATTTATGTCGTTTTGTTTTCATTGAACAAAACACTAAAACACTTAAGTAAGCACTGAAAATAAATACTAAACAGACCGATACACATCGTGAGAACTTTTTCCTTTCAGCTTGATAATAAAGGAAAATTACGAAATTAAACTGCCTACAATAATGATAATAATAAGCATTTTCCCGTGTTTTCATTTAGAATGTACATGGACGAGTTCGTAGTCTCGAATATCCACTTGGAACGGTGTTGGTTCTCTTCAGTTTTACTCAATTTCAAATTATTGAATTGAGAACCACTCGCTGAGGGGGCTACGCTCTGCTTGGTCAACTTTGAAATTGAATGACCCCGGGGGGGGGGGGGCTCCAAAGAGAAAAGTGGAGGGGGAACTTTTGACCCCAAATTTCATCCTCTTTCTACCCCCGAGAGGAAAGTGCGCCTTTCCGGGACGCCGTGTATACTATTTCTGCTTGGGTGGACTGAAAGTGAGCATTCTAACCTCACTTTGCTGGGTTAGAAACGCTCACTTTCGTTAATTTGGGTAGAAAAATCGTATTCAATCCTCGGGAGGAGAATCAGACAAATATTCCCCACGCGCTTACAACCTTCGCCTTTGCACGTGATCATGACTCATCTGCTTTTCCTCCCTAGGTGATAAATATACTATTCTACTTTATTAGGTACTAAACATCCATTCAACTTACGGACAACAATTCGATCATTTGAGAACTTTGCTAATTACGCTCCGCTAGGGCACTGCATTGACCGCAAGCTTAGCGTTACGAAACGCTAAGCAGCGCTAAGCGTGGTCACTACTTGGATGGATGGCGGAAAACACTCCAGGAAAAAAGGAGTAAGATTTGGATTGAAGGAAATCTGGCACGGTAGAATTGCGCGAAACCGCAAAAACTGAAGACGGTAGACGGTGAAGTGGAAGAATTAATGATAATACTTTGCGATGTCATTGAATGGTCTGTCGCAAATTGAATTTTGTTTTATTCGGTATCTTGTCTTTTCCCAGAGCATCTTTATTGGCTCATTCAATTTGAATCTTCGTCTCGTTTCCTTCAGGGTCATATATTGTTACATGTTGGGTTGACCGCCTCACATCAGATTTCCCGAAACTTCATTACCCCCCCCCCCCCCCCTCCTGGTAGCCGCAATTCCAAGGGGCCAATATAAATCAATGGCAAGCCAAGCGGCAATGAATTTACTGCTAGTTGGAAGAAAGAGTCTGGATTGAGCTGGAAAAGGCGGATTGCCCTGGCTTTCGTCATTGTACGTGGACCCAACTTTTCCCTCCACTGTCCGCCTCAGTCTCTGTCCCATTCCCTCTCATTTCTAGTCTCACCAGTGGAATGAATAAAATGAAGTTGGAAGTGCGGTGAAATGGTGATGCTGAGGCTTGTGTATAGGTGTCTTGGGGGTAGATAGAATGGGGTTTGAAAAACACCCCATCGTCTGTCTACCTCCAGAATGTAGTTTTATTACTTGGGATAAAGTCTGCATCAACCACTTCCTTCACAATCCTATCCTTTCTTCCAGCGATACCCACAGCAGAGCCCACCGACTGTTTAATGTGCCCCCTCATCTACGGCTGAATTTATCTCGGTGGTAATCAATCGTACTTGAGGTATTTCGCTTGGGCTAAATCCAAGCGCTGTTATATTTATCATGTCAAAGCGCTTCATTTTCATGATTGATAGCTGTGGGACACTGAAATAAAAGACGATGTTCATTAAAAAATGAGGGGAAAAAATATGTAAAATGAAACCACTTGAGAAATGTCTTTTTTTCTGACTGTGAATAATTGTTCTATTTAGAATACACATTTTTTTTTCAATTTAGAAGTCCCGCGCTTACCTTGAGACCCTTGAAAATATTGAATTGACTTTTGAAAATTCGAAATTGTTACTTCGAATGCAGGAAAAGATTTCAGAGGAAAACAACATAACAACTTTCGCTTATAAAATATATCAGTCTCGTAATCGAGAAAAATTGTATGAAATGAAGAATATGTTCCGTAGATGAAGAAACTTTATTACCATCTGCGTAAAATACGTAATGAAGTGTCATATAAAGTGTGTTTATGGATTATCACCCTTCGCATGACGCCACTTGATACCATAATGTAATATGGATTGGAAAAATCGCTCTTCCAATATATCTTCATTGACACAAACAGCTTTCCCTATAATCCAGATTACGATGTTTATGGACTAACGATAGTCGTCGCTGGGTCGTTATCGCTGTATCCATCCCACCATCGTTGTTCGTGGGGGTTTGTTATTAAGACGCATTGAGGCATTCTCCCAACTACCCTGTACTTAGACATCAACCATCACCTCGTTATGTATCTCGGACTGCAGACACATATCGTCGATATTATCGACGAATAATCCCTCTTATTATCGAGTATTGTTGTTGGAATAATTTGTAAGTCGTCGTTGGTGGGACTCGGGTGGAGAAGAAAATTGCTCTACCAAGTACTGGGCTGAAGAACGCATACGAAATTTAAGGGATGGTAAACTCTTGTGAACGTTCAGCTTCAGTAACTGATTAACGTTCTTCGGGGAATCTTTAGTTGATCTTCGTTGAGACTTAGACAATGACTCAAGTTGGGTCTTATTTGGGTACTCGACATAAATTCAAGCCTTCACTCAGGGACTCGAATTGGGACTAAATTATGGGGGTCTTCATAAAGTTGGAAGTCATGCCGTGGGCATTCGAATCCCAACTCATTGAGTAGGGATTCAAGTCGAGACTTCAAAAATTATTCAACTAAAGTTATACGTGAGTAGGAACCAAAGTTGGAATTTATTTGGAGACTTGATATAAATTTAAACCTTTTCGCGGGGACTTAAATGGAGACTGGAACAAAAACTTCATTCAGATTTTGATCGAGAACTCAGGTCAACTTGAGTACAAAATCAAATAAAGACTTGAGTAGAGATTCAAGGTAAAACTTCGACAATTACTCAAGTTGGGTTTTACGTAAGAATTGCAGCCTTCACTTGATTTGGGTACAGATTAAAGTTGAGACTTATTTGGGCACTCGATAGAAATTTAAACCTTAATACAGGGACTTGAATTGAGACTACAGCAGCAACTTCATTAGAGTTCTCTTCGAAAACTCAGTTAAACTTAAGTAGAAAGTCAACTTGAGCAAAGCTTCTAGGTTTGACCTTATTCGAGGACGTCAAGATCTGACTATAAATTTTGTAAAGCAAACGTGGTGTCATATCCGGTCCAAATTGCTTGAAAATCAGGTAACCCGGAACCAATCAACCCTGATCAGGCCGGAATGGGGCTAAATTAGGCTTACCAGGGTAAGGTATACCGTATGATTTGTATATCACGTCTTGATCTGGCTGAACTATGGCATGCACAGTTAATAATAATTATCATATTATTATTACTATTTCCTATAATTATCTTTAATCGTGGTCATTGATAATGATAATTACTTAAATAATCCATTATTGAGTGTTAGTATCAAATTAAAAATAATAATGAAAATAATGAGTAATTATTGTTAATTAAGGAAAGAAAAATCAATAATAATCTAATTCATGAGTATTGGTATACTGAAGTGCGTATAGATGAAGAAATGGTCATCGGCTTATATAGCCCATACTATTCTGTACGTTCGACAATTGCAGAGTAGCAGACCAGGACACACGGGACTCCGATCATCCAACCTAAGCAGTATGAAGCTCAAATAATATCTGAATGGATGACCAGCTGGTAGTAATACATAGAAGAGACCAAGTTCGAAAATGTGTTAAAATAATAACCTCCTCCTATCATTATAATAATTAAACATTTGTTAATAGAATTATCGATTTTCTGCATACAGCAAATCCACATTTGCCGGACAAGCACTGGACTTTTGAAATCCGGCAATCTTGTCCGGATCTGATGTGACCCTTATTTATTTTTCTGGTCGGGTAGAAAATTAATTTCGAATGTAATTGACGCCTCGTTTTACCTCCAGCCTAGGTTAGCAAAAAACTCGAGGAGGTATTTCACTCCTGTTATCATCGCGTGTTATTATTGTGAGAATAATTTCCAAGCCATTGTTGATGGCACCTTACGGAGAAAAGAATTTCTACAATGGGTGTCAAATATCCTCATCAGAGTATTACTGAAAGCTCCCCAAGGACGGACAAGCTCTAGTGATGAGGCTTTCCTTTTTCGGTCAATTCAGGAGAAAAATCTCAGGAAGAATGAAAACGCGATTTGAAGGGGGGCTGACCTTCATTAAAACCCGACTTGAGATGTATCTTATCGGGCGGAGCGGAGGGCCAAGTCCCCAGGAACTCTTCGACCTATCGAGTCAACGAGCTGACCCTTCTTGCCATCACCTCGTTCATTCCACTTCATCACTATATACTTTTCACTCCGTCTCTCTCTCCCTTTCTCACTCAACTCCTTTCTCCGCAATTTTTTTTCTTTCTCTTACTCTCGACACCCCCCTCCTCCTACGTCTGATTCCCCTTCGCCGGCCAATCCCACACGTTACATTTGCTACGGGGTACGGAGGCCACCGCACAAGTCCACTCAACCACATACGAGAGACCGAGATAACAAGGGACCGATGGGCCAAACACTTCTTCAGCGCTTTCCTGGTCATTATAACCGTAACGATATCGTATATACGGGGTTCGTCACGGCATGTGGAAAACTCGTACGTCTATATACCCTAACCCTAGACAAACCCAATACTCGGTTAGCAACCCGCATCCTTAACGAGATTCTGTGCCACCTTTTTTTTTACGGGGTTAAGGGCGGAATTTATAGCGACGGAGGGGAAAAAACGACTTTGAGTAGAAATTTCGGTCGAATTTTCGGGTAAAATTTCTTGTAGACAAAGTTTGAGATTGAAAATAAATTACGTAAAATAGATTCGAGCTAAAATGCAATGTTACCTCTCGGTCTCCGTGGTCACAAAAAAATTGCATTCAAAAAGAACAACAATTGACCTCAAATTTGAACAGGAAAACTTCAAATTTACACAAAACATTTTCATACAATTTTTGCCTTACAGAAAATCTGTATAAAAATTTTTTTTAATATTTTTTGTGCGAAAATTCGCAGCATTTTCATGGAAAAAATCCCACATTTTTATATGTCAATAAATTGTTCACTATTCCCACATTTTTAAAACCATTGAATATTGAATATCACACCCAAGGGAGTTTGAAAACTGAATGATTTTCGTGTGAATTGCCGCAACATTTTCACTCAATTGGTACTTTGAAATTCTCTCCTTGTCCCAGCGAATAGTTTTCTGAAGTAAAGTATTCTGGCGGGTGTGCGTTTGAAAACTTAGGGTATGCGAGGAAGGGGCCGTAGCCCTCCCCGGTTTCAGAAAGTAATCTCTCTTTATATACGGATAACGACGATCGATAATAATCGGTACTATACGGGATGAGACGAGAAAGGGAAAGAGAGGGATAGAGTAAAGAGGGGTGTACCGATGGACGGGAATACATGGGGAGGGGAAGGGTGGGTTAGAAACCGTTGGATGTGCTCGAAATGTGAATTGGCTTAAGCAGCTAGCCGAGTCAGCGCTCACCCATTTCCAGGCTTTTCACGTCGTCTGAAATTTCATATATCGCATTAATACGTGGATTATACGTAGACGGAGTTATAACAGGCGATTCGAGAAGTAGTTCCTCTCCCTCTCTCCTTTTTGCACTCACTATCTCTCTCTCTTTCTCGTTCCTCTCAATCTCACCTACCACTCTATATCCTTCGTTAGATAGGAACGTGACTGCCATTGTCGTTTGCATTCGAAGGGACACGCCAACTTCCTCATTTTCATTCGAAAATTCCCGGGTATTACGATTTTCCGTCGTTGAGCGGGATCAATTTCATACTTGACAAGTTACTATAATTTTACGGAGATGGCCGGAATTGAAAAAAGGTTAAGTAGAGGAATAGATTTACATTTGTGAGGAAATTATGGTATTGGAGAGCAGTAGGAAAATCATTGCTCGTAGGATTATTTTGCTGAAATATATATCTGTTGTGTTGATAACCCAATTTACATTCGTGTGATTTAACGTTCCTAAGTAAGGTTCAATTTTGAAGAAATTACTGTGTTTCTTTTCGTGAACCTGTTGACCCACAGCATTTTCTTTTCCATAACATGCTATATATTGCCAATCAATTCCATTCGATTTTCTATTCACCCTTCATTTTTCATTTTCACAGTTTTTCTGACAACGTTTGACCCTCGTTTTCAAAAGCGCACCATTGATCTCGTTCGATTTGACCTTCAGCTTTGACCCACGGACCAATGTTATACCAGAAACTTAGTGTGACCTGCATTGTACACCCACACAATTTCACTCCCAGTTTTAGCCCATATCTTCTTCAATCATTTGACTTTAACTCCGAATTCTCAACTCGAGCTATATTATTCAATCTTGATGCATGCTTTATTTAATTAATTGACCCATGGGAGGCAGCCGTTAATTTCTATCGTGTTAACCCATAAAATTTCAATCATAATTTAAAAAATAGATCTTGTTGATAATAATCATGAAAAATTATAAAAAAAAGTCTATTTGACCTACAGTCTTGATCCTCAAGATGACTATTACGATCAAGAGTATTGATGCAATTTGACCCTCACTATTCACTTATAAGCAATTCTAGAAATTCAATGATACTTTAAAATTTACTCTCATAATTTGACTCAGTATTAACCTATAAATTTTGACTCAAATAATTTGGCTCTCACGCTAACCCCTTGTTGTTTTTAATCAATTGACGCACTCGATTTGACCTTTAATTTTACTTGTCTCTAAAAGCTTTGAAGCTTTTTAACTCTGTTAAAACTCTTTAAAAAATCACCAGCGAAAGCCGTTCTAATTCACGTAAGCATGTTAGAAATTGTTTGGAAACGATCGGTACTCTCAAAATTAGAACAGTAAGACAGATTTTATCGTATGCAATCACTGGTCCTTTGAAGAGCCCACCGGAAGTGCCTCTTTGAAGAGTGTGAACACCCGTATGCCTAAAATGGATAATGTAAGAGTGTTGGTGAGGGGGACAATGGAGGTATGTCAGTGAATGCAAATGTAGGAATGCCTCAACGGTGGGTGGCTCAAAGCGGTACGGTGACGTGAATCGCGTGACTGCACTCCCTGTCGAAGTCTTAAGCCCACCCCACCTCTCTCTTCCCTTTAGCCCCCCTTCCCCTCCGCGCCCCCACCGTCACTGTAGGTATCCTCTACCTCACCTGGGGGCACTCTCACGTCTCTTCTCCTCCTTAAACCGGGCTCTACAGGCCCGATGGAGGAACGCAACACACAACTTCTTAAACCTTCCGCCTGTCAAGCCGCATGTTTATCCAGGGAATATTTATGCCTGCGGCGTGCGACGTGGTTCCATCCACTTCTGCCACGCGTTTATTAGAGGGACTCACGCAATTTCCTGTGATCGTGTCGCAATACGGGGCGGATGAATACGCCGGTATTGGGAAGTGGGTGGAGGGAGTGGCAAGGGGGTGATCAGCGCCTCGAGTGACCCGATAGCTTCTGCGGATTCGAGATGAGGAAAAAGTCGCAACGGAAGAGGGAAAAATGTCGATCCCAAGTGGAGAATGTTTCCAAGAACAGTTTTGTTTGTTTGTATGATTTTAATTATTCAATTTTATCAATAGATAATTTTTGTACGTATAGAAGGCGCAGAGAATGCACGCACAGTGGCCATAAAGCGTTGCTTCACGAACTGAGTGACAAAAAGTACATTTTTTTCTCAGTGTATTTAGTTTGAGACTAAAGACTCTCGAGTAGGCAACCCAGGGTATGTAAGATTACCCCAAATCCAAGAATACAATCATCTCAAAAAATCCCCAAAAATCTCTCCAGCTGCCATACTCTCTCTCCCTTCGTCCTGACATCACACCTCAGCAATTTCTCGCTCTGGACATTTCCTTACCCCTGTTTATCCTCCGTGAATTTAAAACCACCGAAAAAGGTTAAACCATTCACTCACAATGGAAACGCTACAGTTAAGCTTTTTGCATCGTTGCAGCAATAGTCCATCGGAATGGAGCGAAGCCCCCCGGTCATTTAATGGGTCCAGTTCGTTTCACGTTTCACTAATTCTACAGTCACGGGTAGACTGGACAGGCATAAAAATCATCTTCGCTTTGGGAACATTGAAAATAAAAAGAGAGAGAGAGAGAAAGGGGAGAAAAAGAGGGGGCGGGGAAAATAAAAATGACAAATCAAACGGAAAAAAATAAAGCAGCTGGAGCGTGATGGGAGACAGAAGGTGGCTACTCTGGTCACGCAAGAGTGAGTTTGAAATCGATAGCCTTCAGGCTGCCGGTTCAATTAAGCGGGATCGATGTTTCCTTAGTAATCGAAGAAGGGAATGAAGAAAATTGTGGGGAGAGAAGGTGATCGAAGGAGTTGAGCGGAAGAGGGAAGTATTGAAGTGAATGCAAGCCTGGGAGACCAAAGCCACTCCTCAGAGGGAGAGAGAGTTACGATAGTCAACGTGAAACGTCTAGGACGTTTATAATTGCTGGTGAATAAACCACGCCTTGGGAGCCCAGGACCTCACCCTGAATGCTCTCTATATTGTCCTATGTCACTGGCTCGAGTTATTTCTTCAGTATCGCTGGATCAATATTATTCTTTCGGTAGGAACACTGGTACACCCTTGGCCATTCATTACGAACGAGTTCGTGGGTGAGAGGGCTTTTCTGGAGTTGGATATTTTACGCAATTTGAAATCAGTTGGCGCTCGAGAACTCCATGGCATTGAAGGTTTTTTTTCTTCGTAGTAGAAAAAGAAATTAAATTTCAAGGGTAAACACACCAATTTTCCAGACAGTAAAACATTATAACAAATTTCTTGACAATTAACCAACGAAACTGAATTTTTCGTCCGTGGTTACTATTAAAATTTCCACGGCATTGACAAATCTCAAGAGCATTTCCATGATTAAACATCACTTCCAACGATATTTTCAGTGAAATCTTGATAATTAGTAATGAGGTTTCAATTTTCCCGCATTGGACGGAAATCGGACAATGTTCGCAACTTATTAAGTGAAATCCAAGCAAAATGAGAAAATGTAGAGCTTGAGCGATCTTAATACGTTCTTGCAAGCTAAAAAACAAAGTACAAATCCTCAAATCATCATTTAAAATACGTCCGTAATAACTAATAAAGCTAATAAAAACCAGAAATGTACGTGCAGAGCGCGATGAAAAGTCACCCGGCAAAAATAAGAGTGCGATGGAGAGCGGTGAGAAGGAGTGGAGGAAATCGAGGGAAAATGAGATTTCTCGCAAGAACGAAGTCCCTTCCATCAAGACGGGGGCACGACTCAGGCGGGTGCTGCTGCACGGAATTCTGCAACTACTGCGTTTCACGGCTGGCGGCTTCGCGGAGCGTTGCAATTTTTATCTGTCCGTGGCACAATAGTGTTTTGCTCTGTTCCCGCGTCCCCCATTTCTCTCTCGCGCCCCTCGATCCCCTCTCCACCAGACCCAGTGGTCCAGTTGAGAGCTGGTACATTCAGAATTGCCACCAGAGACTGTAATAACCGAGTTCCTCCGGGGTACAACTAAATTTTCCGAATCTCATTTTCTTTTGTTTATTCATTTAAAGTGCTTTTCAAATGGCGGAATTGTTTCATTTATTCTCCTCATGCTGAGTAATAAAAAACATTTTCGATTGTAATTATTGTGGGAGCTGGTAAATTTTATTCAATCATCATCCATCTAAAGGGGAATGAGAATTTTGTCTTCCTACTAAAAGAAACTTTCACGAATTTTGCGACATCAGAAGGGATGAGAAGACCGATTAATATACTTAATTTTATATTACTTAGCGAATTTAGCGATGACATTAGTTTGCGACATTTGGGATTCATCGAATTTGCTGGGGTTAAGTAGGCGACGGTTAGAATTAGAGAAGTGGAGTGGAAAACTGGTGAATAATTTAAGTAGGACCATTATAGAAACCCAAATCATCTGGGTCAAAATGAGTATCATATGCAATGCCCCAGGTAGGAAATGGCAATGTTCACGAAACGGGCCAGGACTGGCACGAGACTGGGCTCGCCAGGCTTGGTATACCAAGTTTGGTCCGAGGGACGGCCGAAGCTAAAAAAGCATG
>JAPYZN010003064.1:0-10312 GCA_030522865.1 Psyttalia lounsburyi | reverse complement strand
CACACACACACACACACACACACACACACACACACACACACACACACACACACACTTATTCATCACAAGAATGAGTACAGAGCTGTCGGATTATCACCAAAGATAAGCGCGATGCACACACAGACCCGGATAAAACGATAAGAAGGAAGCTAATTAGCATGATAAGGCTACAGGTGGCGAAAGAGCAAGCGTGTGCATGTGTGAGTGCGTAAGTAGGCAATTGTTAAAGAAATCTAGCGTAGGTGTGAGCGGTGCAGGTGTATTTGGTTGACCAGTGGGGAGGTGACTAGCAGAGCAGTTCCGGAGGTGGTGCCACCCAGCGAGCATGAGATCTTTACTGAGGTGGTCAAACCGTCCGGCGGGCCATGCTGGACGCCCGAGTAAGTGTGTGAAGGAGAGTGTGTGTGAGAGAGAGGCCCGTCAGTGGGGATCACCGGATTTCCAACATTTTCCCCCACTAGTCAGCAACTGTCAGGTTGATGGCTACATTCCCTTTAGTGAGCTGAAACAAAAATCAAAGATCAAAATATTCGTGGTGAGTGGTTCAGTTGAGTCACCCATGATCTCCTTAAGCTGATCCAAGATTCGTCCTGCTGGCTAGGCTTAACGACATCCCAATCCATGCGGGTTTAAGTCCGGTGCGGTTCAAAATCCCGTCATTTTCATCGTGAACTTCGTCGGTCTATCCGGGTTGTAAATCCATCGATGTTAACGAGTCCAGGAATGAAGAGCCGATGCTGACCTTGTCCTGCTCTGAGGCGGGAGGAATTGGCAAGATGAGCTTAGTGATCGGCCGCGTCAGCGTCGTTTGAACTGTCTTGATGGTATCTACCCTGTTGAGTCCATCCTTCCCTGGGTGCAGAACAGTCACTCGGACGAGAGGCCACTTCATTGGAGGGAACCTCTCGTCGGTGAGCAGAACCAGTGAGCCGATCTTGACCTGATGAGTCGGGTGGTGCCGACTGACACTTGGATACCGACTGAAGACGTTGAAGATATCCAGTGGACCATCTTTTCCAGAACCCTTGGAGTTTTTGCTGGATGAGCTGCGACCCGCTGAATCGTGATTCGTTGAGCTGATCGAGAGGTGGTTCCGGAAGAGTCGTAGGAGCCTGTCTTATAAGGAAATGTCCTGGCGTCAAGGCTGAGCAGTCATCAGGATCATTAGCGGGCGGTTCCAGTGGTCGTAAGTTGAGTACTGCTTCTATTTGGGCGAGAAAAGTGATGAGTTCCTCAAACGTGAGCAGGCTCTCGCCGATTCTGCGAGTGAGGTGAAACTTCACCAACTTCACCGCCGCTTCCAATTTTCCGCCAAAATGTGCTGCACCTGGGGGGTGGAAAGACAACTGGATCCCGTCATTGAGTAAGAGCTGAGCGAGCTGTTTCGATCCTGATGATCCCTGAGCGAACACTTTTTTGAGTTCCTTGTCAGCGCCGACGAAGTTTGAGCCGCAATCGCTGAATAAGGATGCGCAAATCCCACGATGACTCGTGAAGCGTCTATAAGCTGCGATGAATCCGTCCGCCGAGTAGTCTGACACGACCTCCAGGTGAACTGGTGAGGTGGCCATGCAGACGAAAATTGCCAGCCAGCCCTTGTGCGATTTGTGGCCCCGCCCCTTCCATGACTGAGTGAAACTGAGCCGGCAAAGTCGACTCCAGTGTTGAAAAAAGCACGAGCGGGGGTGAGTCTGGCAGCTGGCAGTTGTCCCATGAGTTGTTGAACTCAAACCCCACGTTGGCGAGTGCACGTGACGCACTTGAGAATATAGGAGCGCACTGGAGCTCGTCCGCCGAGAATCCAGTAGCTACTTCTGAGCTGCCTGAGTGTGAGCTGAGTGCCTCCGTGAAGTGTTTGAAGGTGAGCTTGTCCGATGAGCTGAGCCAGGGTTGAATCCCTCGAAGGATCTCTTGATTCTTGCTCTCTGGGGGGAGCTGAACAAATTTGAGCCGTCCTGCGATTCGCAACACCCCTTGACGATCGATGAAGGGCGTGAGCTTGGTGAGAGGGTGAGATCTTGGCAGACCTTCACCACGTGAGATAACCTTGAGTTCGTCCCTGAAGTGAGCAGCCTGCGTGAGTTGGACCCAGAAAATCCGGGCTTCCTCGATATCATCAAGGGTGAGCGGGTGATGCAGTGATGTGCCACGCACTCTCCTGAGTGGAGCGATGAATCGTCGGCAGATCGCGGTGACCCTGAGCAGTCGGTTGAATAACGAAAACTGGTTAATGAGGTCCCAGAGAGTGAGAGGTCGGGCTTTGATGTGGAGCAGAATCCCCGGCTTCTCTTCGAGGTCTACGTTTAGGTCCTGTGCAAGAACGTGAACTGGGCAGTTTGAGCTGTCATGACTCAACCATGGTGGTCCAGTCCACCAGAGCTTGTGAGCAGTCCGTTGAGGAGCTGATAGACCTCGAGAAACGCAGTCTGCTGGATTCTTCTTGCCTGGTACCAATCTCCAGTGTGCTTGTGGAGTAAGCTCCTGGATGTGCGAGATACGATTCTTCACGAACTCCTTCCACGTAGAAGAGTGTGAGCTGATCCATGTGAGTGTAACTGATGAGTCGGTCCAGAGATAGGTTGTGGCGTCCGTGCGCTTAAGCTGATCTTTGACGTAGGTAATGAGTTTGGCAAGAAGAAGTGCTGCAGTAAGTTCGAGCCGTGGGATTTTCAACCGTTTGAGCGGAGCAACTTTTGTTTTCGAGCAGACCAGGGTGATGCCAGAAGGTTCACTGCCATTGTAAACCTTGAGATAAACAACGGCTGACATCGCCACTTGAGAGGCATCGGAAAAGCCGTGTATTTCTACTACGGAGTCCGTGAGTAATCCTAGCCACCTTGGCACGGTGACCTTTGACAACTGTGAAAGTTCATTGCTGAAGTTTTGCCAGGGGTGAGCAGTTGTCGCGGAAACTGGTTCGTCCCATCTTAGTTCTTCTACCCAGAGAGCTTGGAGCAGGATCTTGGCGCGTGCGACCACTGGCGCCAGGAAACCGAGTGGATCGAAGAGTTGAGCAGTCTCCGAGAGGATGATTCTCTTCGTGATGGAGCTAACTTCTGCTTGAGCTGCCGAAAAATAGAAGTGATCCGTGCCTGGATACCAGGACACGCCCAAGATCCGAGTAGGCGATTCCTGAATAGAGCGAGTTCCTGTGGAGGTACTATCAGGTGAAAGCGAGCCGAGCAGCGCGGGACTGTTGGAGTGCCACTTAGCTAGTGGCAACCCCCCGGATGAGCAGATCTGAGCCCCCTGATGAGCCGTCTTGAGCAGATCTTGATCTGAGTCAGCACCTCCGTAGATATCATCCACGTATCGCCGATTGGTGAGCGGATCAACAGCTAGCGGAAACCGATGACTTTCGTCCTCGACTAGCTGGAGCAGAACTCCGACGGATTGGAAAAAAGCGGATCGAGTGCCATACGTGACGGTCGTGAGCTGATACGGGATGATATCGCCTGTTGAGTTCTTCCAGAGTATTTGCTGCAGAGGCCAGTCATCCGAATGCACACGAATTTGACGGAACATTTGGGTGATGTCCATCGTAAAAATGAGCTTATGCTTGCGTGTGAAAAGCATTACATCCGAGATGTCCTTCTGCAGCTTCGCACCAGTGTGCAAGATGTCGTTGAGCGACTTCTCTGAGCTGGTCTTGTGCGAGCCGTTGAATACAACCCTGAGTTTATTCGTATCGCTGCTTACCCTGAGAACACTGTGATGAGGGAAGAAATACTCTGCACTGGCTTCAGCTTGAGTTGGATGCCGACCAGCCAAGACCCTCAACCCTCCTGAACCGGAAGGTTCATGTGCTAAGGTCATCTTAGAAGCCGAGCATCCTGTTGTGAGCTGAGCCTGAGCTGATGATCTGGTCGAAGTGGGAGCTGGACGCATGTGGTCCAGATCCAAGTACTTGGTAAGGAATGCAGAATACAGCTGGTCGTAGACCTCATCACGTGATAACTTCCTGAGCAGACGGTGGAGGCAAGCTAGAGCGGACGACTGGAATCTCCGAGCTGAGCTGGTGATGCTTTGAGTGGAAGTCGTACTACGTAACGGCCTGAGCTGTTCCTCAAGTGGGTTCGTTTGAAGTGCCCCTCACACTGAGCTTCTTCCTCCGTGAGCTGAACCTCTGAAGACTCAGGAATGTCTTCCTGGACCCAGAACTAGGTGAGCAGATCGTCAAGATCTTCATTCGAGAAGGTTACGTGAGCGGACATGGCGTGAACAGGACCTAAACCTTCAGTGGGTCCGAAAACGATCCAACCGAAATGCGTGAGCAGGCCAGTAGGCATATCTGCCTGTTTGAACGCGATTTTCGGTTGGAGTAGTTGACCATAAGCATTCGTTCCGAGAATTATGTCACCCGGAGCGGACGTGAGGAAATTGGGATCAGCGAGACGCAGACCGTTGAGATGATCCCAAGTGAGCTGGTCAGATGAGAATGAGAGTAACGATGAGGTGAGCCGTTCAAAGCATAGGCTTGAACTCCGAGCTGAAATGTAGAGTAAGGGGACTGTATTATGAGCTGTACTCTGCCCAATGCTGGCCCAGGTGCCGTCTCTCCGATATCAGTGATCGTGAGAGATGTGCTAATTCGCGACAGGCCGAGTTGACGGACGAGGTGTTCGGAAACTAGTGAAACTGCCGCTCCTGGATCGATGCGCAAATGAACTGGATGAGCAGGTCGATGAGTAGAACACCAGGGCGGAAGTGCTGGGCTGGACCTGTCGGACGAGCTGAGCAGTTAACGGCACTCTGAGCTACGCAACCTCATTCAGCAGATAGGGAGGCCTCCGATACAACTAGTGCAGGAGCAGCCGGTTGAGCTAGACGAGATAACTGCTGCTGTTGCCCCGGGTGTGCTGGACGTGAGGACTGTTGTGACCCGGAAGAGGTCGGGTGCAACAACGAGTGATGACTGAGACCGCAGATTTGGTACCTCGTGCGTGAACTGCAATCACGTATGCCGTGGCGCCCCAGGCAGTTGAAACAAAGGTAGTGCCTGTTAACTACCTTCTCGCGACGCCGCCTCCCCTGATAAACTCGAGCGAAGATAGTGCATCTTCTCCACGTTTGAGAGATCTAAATTCGAGCCGACCAAAGAGGAAAATATATCCCGAAAAGACCGCCATTGAGCATACACCCCTGAGAACTTCAGCAGCGAAATCTCGGAGAGGTATCTTTCGGATGAGCTGGACGAATTGAGCGGTCCAAGAGACGTGGAGTGACTCGATTGAGAAGAAACGCCTTTCTCCTCAATGAACTGCGCGATCCTGGTGCGTGCTTCCGAATGATGCACGATGGTCGTGTCGAAAGTACTGGACGTGAAGTACGGGAGGTCCATCACTCTATCGATTTTCCCGCTTGAGTTGACCAACTTCTCGTGCGTTCTCTCAAATTTCTCCCAATAGGACTCGAGCATGTCCAATTTGGCCTGGAGCGAAGAGAGGCCGAGCTGAGAAGCGCCCTCTGCACGGACGACCGCATGAGTACGCTCTATAAATGTGGCCCGGGAGGAACTGAGGGCGAGAGTAGCCTCGAACAACGCCATGCCGAGCTGAACCGAAAAAAAAACAAAAAATCCGAAAAGTAAGGCTACTCAACTTGAGCTGGCCGAGAAACTGGTGATTGAGTAGCCCTGCCAACTTCCGGAATGCTGGTGGTGAGATTTCCAGAAAAACCTCAAGAGCGGGGCGACAAGGTGCCTTGAGACGATCCTGGCGGTGAGCTGTTGCGAGCGGGGCACCTAGGCTGCTGCCTTACGGGCCTGGCACTGTGGGGTAGGGAGCACTGCCGCAAACTCCCAGGCGTTGATGACGCGTTTGACGTCACGCGAGACACCAACGATGAGCGGCACACCGGAAAAATTTCCCCCCCCCCCCCCCCGCCAATCCGGCTCGAAGGACCAAAAAATGTTAATTAACCGGTGAAGGTAAATGAGCCGGATCTGGTTTGCCGGTGCATTTGGTTGACCAGTGGAGAGGTTAGTAGCAGAGCAGTTCAGGAGGTGCTGCCACCAAGCGAGCATGAGATCTTTACTGAGGTGGTCAAACCGTCCGGTGGGCCATGCGGGACGCCCGAGTAAGTGTGTGAATGAGAGTGTGTGTGGGAGAGACGCCCGTCAGTGGGAATCGCCGAATTTGCAACAACGTTTGATTTCTGAAGGGAAATTGTTATTTTTTGTTTTTTTTCTTTCTCTCTTTTTTGCATAAGGTTTAAAATAAAAATGGAATTATCAGTCGAAGATAGGAAACGCGCAGATTATATTTTGCGAAAAATTAATTCTTTTTCGAACCAAGTGAAAACTTCAGAAGAATATCTAGAAGAGGCAGGAGTAGATGCAATGAACGCGAAATTGAGACATGAGAATCTCAAAACATTGTATGAAGCGATTCAAAAATATAGTGACGAATTATATAAAATTGAACCAGAACATCCTGGGCTCGAGATTTTGTCAAACGTCGAAAAAAAGATACTACTGAGTATCGAGCGGCATAACTAAAATGCAACAAGTCGAGCCATTGTTAAACGCGACAATAAATTCAAATAACATCACCATAACGGACAGGCAAGATTTCCCTCAATTTCCTTCCATCCAAATTCCGGTTTTCGACGGAAAAAGAGAAAATTGCGCCGAATATAAAAATAAATTCATCGCGTTGTTTCACGAAAGACCGAACATTAGCGATACGATTAAATGTAGCCAACTTTTCAATTCTCTCAAAGGGCAAGCGTTGGCCAAGATTATTCAATTCAATCCTAGCGCAAGGGATTACACCAAAGTGTGGCAAACTCTTTTAAATTTTTATGACCACAAACGGATTGTGGCCGCGGAACACCTCAATGCTCTTCTCGACCTCCCGCAATACATAAAGGCGTCCGCCGACGAGTTGTCAAATTTATTGGACACTGCTCGTCAGCACCTCCACATGTTAGAAGGTTTGGGTGCTCGTTCTGGGGATGACTTTGTAGTCCGTATTTTAGAGAGATGTCCTCCCCCTTCCGTCCGAAGTCGATGGCACGATCAATTAAAGATGAATGAGATGGCAGAATTAGATAACCTCCTTAAATTAAGTCAAACTGCGGTCTTTAAACAGCAAGAATTCGATCGCATATCCAATACCCCTCGTTCTGGCAATCCGTGGAAGAGAACAGGAGATTCGAACCCCGATTCATCAAATAAGACAGCGAAGCTTGCATCTTATTCTCTGGTGCCATCAGCGACACCCGAATCGCTTACCAACCAAACTCACAACAACCCGTGTGTTCAATCCAAACAACAGCATCGTTTGTACAAATGCCCGAAATTCAATGCTCTAAGCGTTCAAGAGCGTTGGAACTTCATTAAATCTTCCAAGGTGTGCAAAAATTGTTTGTGGGTCCACCAGTTTCCGTGTAAGAGTGAGAAGCACTGCAAAAGGTGTCGAAAACCTCACCATACTCTGCTGCATAACGAGAGAAGCGGTCAACATGAGGAGAGAAATAGTGCAACTCCGTCAGCACTTAACTCTGCCCAGCTATGACTAGCACGCCAATCTCAGACAGTAATCACATTTCATTCCGACTCACCATTGATGACTACAGCGGTAGTCAAAGTTATTGATCGTCGAGGAAACAGACTTGCAGTATGAGCACTATTGGATTCATGTTCAACGGTCAATCTAATTACCGAACAATGGGCACAAACCCTTCAGGTAGCCACTACTCATTGCGCGATTAACATCGAAGCAGTAGACGGTTTATGTACTGTCTCTAAACAGTATGTTCAATTATCCGTTTGCTCTAATTATAACAGCTATGAACAACAATTAAACTTCTTGGTAGTCGCGAGAATTGCCGATGCCGTGCCAACGGATCTGTTCCCGCGAAATCAATTCCAGATCCCGAAAAATCTCCGACTGGCCGATCCTCAATTTCACTTACCCAAATCGGTTGATCTACTTCTAGCGTCGCAAACTATGTTATCGGTATTATCAGTTGTTCAGATCAAACTCGCATATAAAAATGGGTCCCTCGTTCTTCAAAAGACGCGGTTCGGTTGGCTTGCTGCTGGAGGAGCGGAAACGTTGACATCTTCATCAACTACTTCATGCAACATTGTAAAGCTTGATGAACTAATCGAACGGTTTTGGCATGTAGAACATTTTGACCACTAACCCGTCAGATCGCGCGATGAAATTGCTTGTGAAAATCAGTACGTTGCTCACACTAAACGCGACGATAGAGGTCTGTACATGCTTCGTCTTCCGTTTCGAGATTCGAAATTCAACTTAGGTGAATCACGGACCCAAGCAATCAATCGGTCCAACGCATTGAACCGTAAACTGACGGCGAATCCGTCTTCAAAAGCCGAATATGTTAAGGTTATGGAGGAATATATCTCACTTGGGCATATAACACTTTGCGATGATGACACTGACGGCTATTATTTGCCTCATCAGGCGGTCATAAAGGAATCTAGCGAAACTACGAAGGTTAGAGTCCTCTTTGACGCGTGAGCTAAAACTTCCACCGGGATTTCATTGAATTCAGTATACAATCTTCGAGTGAATTCTTCGGTTTCGAACGCATCGATACGTTATAACCACGGACATTAAGAAGATGTATCGGCAGATTATAGGCCACCCAGACGATAGGCAGTTCCAAAAAATTTTATGGCCATATTAAGGGATTCCCCGAACGTTTCAACTGAACCCCGTGACTGTCGGTAAAGCAGCAGCGCCATTTTTGGCCATACGAACGATCGAACAGTTAGCTCGGGGCGAAGCTTACGATTTTCCGCGGGCAAGTAAACTTCTTCTGCGCGATTTTCATGTCGACGATTTTATTTCCGGAGCAGACTTTGTAGAGGAATTAATTCGTGACGAGATGATCGCATTGTTAGCCCGGGGCGGGTTTGTCATTAGAAAGTGGGCATCTAATCACAAGTCCGCGCTAGACACTATCGATAAACCAGTGTTTGATCTTGATTGCTTAATCAAAAATGATCCGGTTCAGAAAACGCTTGGCATCATTTGGAACGCGCAGTTGATTCATTACAATACAGGTTGTCCTACTACTGGTCACTCTAATTTTCAGGGTGGATGGGAGATGAAATTTGGAATCGAAAGTTCTCCTTCCATTGTGCTGTCCGACGCAGCCCCGCGGAGTTATTCAGCTTTTAAATTGACCAATCATAGCGTTGCTCCGCCCCCTCAGCCAGTGGTTCTCCGCTCAATTGTTTTTGTGTGGAAAAAAATGGTATTTAGCGACTTTTTTCGTTCTTGGAACGAAACTGAGGTAAGACTCGCCGATCCTGGTAGGTGTTCGGTTCCACGTGTAGGTTCGCGAACTGTTCCGAGGTGACCTGCCAGTTCCAGGCCGGTTCCGAAACTTTTTTGAGTACAAGAACGGTTCTGGGTACACAAAACGTTCTGGGGACCATTCTCGGAGAGGATGCAGTTTCCAAAACTCTTTCAGGTGAAAATTCCGGTTCCGGTACTGTTCCACGAAGAAGTGCTAGTTCCGGGACTGTTCCCAGCACTTCTTCCAGTTCAGGACCAGTTCTGGGAGCACAATCAGTTCTGGGAACCGTTCTAGGAGAGGATGCAGGTTCCAAAACTGTTTCAGGTGAAAATTCCGGTTCCGGAACTGTTCCACGAGGAAATGCTGGTTCCGGGACTGTTTCCAGCAATTCTTCGAGTTCAGGACCGGTTCTGGGGGACCAATCAGTTCTGGGAACCGTTTCAGAAGAGGATACACGTTCCAAAACTGTTTCAGCTGAAAATTCCTGTTCCCGAACTGTTCCACGTGACTAGGTCAGTTCCAGAACTGTTGCAAACATACTTTTAAGTGTTGATTTCATCTATCGTTTCGTTACTCTGCATCATTTGATAAATGCATCGTTCAAGCCTCCCCACCGCGACAAGGCGATAGACTTCGGGGAAAATATAAACAAAACAAAAAGCATTAAATAATAAAAAAAACTAGAGCATCTGCTCAAAAACGTCGCCGTTAGCAGCAAGGCAAGCGTCAATACTGCGAAGGACATTCACGCGTACATTCCTCAGCATCTCCGGCGTAATGAGTGCTGCTGCAGCATGTAGGCGGGCCACCAGGTCTTCAACTGACTCTGGTTCCTCTGCATACACCTGTTCCTTCATTTATCCCCACAAGATGAAATCCATTATATATATTTATATTTTGCCATTCAGTTGAATCCATTATATATATATATATTTTGTAAGAGATTTCCTGACGGGGTATTGCCCCGCGGGGAAATTACTCTCACTGGCTCCATTCCCTAACACAGATGCGAGTTGGGCGCCAGCTGGGT